>SNQJ01S0005311.1:7086-40513 GCA_010110895.2 Picea sitchensis
AAAAAAAATCAACCTTTATGTATACGTGATGATGAACCATATTACATACCTTAGGATCTGTGTCATACAACTGTTTGACAAACCATTCAAAACCTTTAAGTTCACCAACAATAATGTAGCAGAAAGAAGATTTGCTTTTGAACATTCATAAAGTGTTTTTTCTTCCTTCTCTAGCAGAGGTACGTCAAGATCACCAATGTCCTCATCATCATCCTTGTCTAGTCGAGCGAAAAAGTCTTGGATCAATTCATTTGTCCCATCGTCTTCAACTATATTGTTATTATTGTCATCTTCTTCCATAAAATCATTAAATTGATCTTCAATATTCGACACTCCAACTTCCTCGGCACCTTGTAGTACAACATGATTTTTTCTAGTACTTGGCGCGTTCGAACGCTTAGGGGGCCAGCCTGACTTTATAATTACAAAAAGTCATGCAAAATTAGTGTACTGCATAAGAAATATTTAAACAATATAAAATTTTATAAATACAATCAATGTAAATATATAATAATGAATATATAGTTTACCAAGGGATGATATTCGTTCGGTCCACCTTCAATGTGCCCATGGGTTCTGCAATGTCTTACAATTGTTTGTATTAAAATTCTTCTGACTTTTGTGCTCCCACGTTTAGCACAAGGGAAATAACATCTCTCGTCACCTTGTCCATAATATCTCCACATTCTTCACCACAACCAAAATATCGAGACATTATGTTATAAAGTTCAATGATGATGTGCTAGATCTATTTGATTCTTGAAATGCAATAGACCAAACCATTCAATATATTTTACCACATAAGCTTCAAAGATTCACCATAACCAAGTAACATAATCAAACGACATAATAAAACTAGGGCAAGAGATCAAGTCACATATAAGCATGAAAAAATTAACATGTTCACAGATGACATAAAATCTACATAAACGTATAAGGTTATAAAATATTAAAGGAGACAAAAGAAAAAAAATATTTAACTAACCTTCAAAGTCTAAAATCCTCTTGCACGCCTTGAATAATGATCACAAAACTAGTCTCTGTAGATCAAATATCAGTTCGATCTCTTAATCAACAAGTAAACCTTCACATAAAAACGAAGATTAGCAGAGCTATAACACATAACATATGTCACAACTATAACAAATTAGTCGAAATTCGGTTTGAATTAACTAATTTATAGATTCATCATTGTCAGAATTCCAACGACTATAACCCTAAATTAAGGTTGACCATTTTTAAGTCAATGACCATTATGTTGACCTAAAAATGACTATATTAAAGTGTCGGAACTGGGCGTCGTACTTCTGACGACCTTAGAACACGTCGAAAATCCATCTATGATGATGAGCTTGTATGCAACCAATTTTGTCTTACATTTAGTGATGATCTTGTATGAACCTGTTAGAAATAGATCATCTACATACAACAATAGAATCATCAGTTCACCATCCTCAACCTTAAAGTAAAGGTTAAGAGCTTCACTGCTCTTGGTAAAACCCAAGCTCATCAGAAAATTATCAATCTTACCATACCATGCTCTGGATTCCTGCCTCAATCCATATAAAGCTTTATTTAATATGCACACATGAGTCTCCTTGTCATGTGTCTCGAATCCAAGTGGTTTCTCCACATAAAATTCCTCTTTTATTTCACCATTCAATAAGGTTGTATTTACATCCATCTGGTGCACCTTCCATTTCATCATATCGACCAATGAAAGTATAGTCCTGATTGAGGTATGTCTTTCTACTGGAGAAAAAGTTTCTTCATAGTCAATCCCTTCCTTCTAAGAGAAACCTCGAGACACAAATCTTGCCTTGTATTTTTTAATATTGTCATCAGTTGTGTGTTTTGTCTTGTAGATCTATTTCAAACTCACCACAATTTTTTCCTTTGGTGTGGGAACCACATCCTAGAAATCATTCTACAAAATGGACTGGTAGTTCTCTACCATGGCATCTTTCCATTATTTATTTTCTGCAACCTCTTCATAAATGGAAGGTTTTGCATCCATTATGTCGCATAAGCATTCCATGTAGCTAGAATATGGATTCAGATTCTTACTTTCCCTGAAATATTTCTCTGGGAAACCAATTATTTATGCATATCTGATAATCTCTTGTGCCCAAGCTAGAATTCTCTTGCGAGAAGGTATCTCGACTAGTTTATGAGGTTCTACCATTTCATGATCCTCTGGAATGACTTCCTCTGGTTCAACTGCCTATGGAACTTTATGAACTTCAATCTCTTCTTCATGTGCTTCTTCTGCATTGATTTGTTTGGATTTACTAAAAGGTGCATTCTCATCGAAGGTTACATCTTTGTTGATATCCACTTTACGGTGACCGAGGATGTATATCTTGTAATCCTTTGATGTGTCATTGTAACAAAAAAATATGCCCTTGAATCTGTAAGGATCCAAATTTGTCATGTTTTCCTTCAGGACGTGAAAAAATACAGGGTAGCCAAATATTCTAAAATTGATGACTTATGGATTCTCTCCTGAAAACATTTCCCCAAGTATATTGTTTTCAAGCGGCTTGTGGGGACTTTTATTCTTCATGTACACTTATGTCTTCATTTATTCTACCCGCATATGCATAGGAAGATCCTGATCATGGATCATGGCCATTACTTCTTCCATGATTGTTTGGTTCTTCCTTTCAGCTATTCGTTTTTGCTTAGGGTTATAGGGATTAGAAATCTCCCTCTTAATCCCAACTTCCTTGCAATACTCCTTGAATTGTTCTGAGGTGAATTAACCTCCATTGTTTGATCACAATGTATTTATCTTCTACTCTATCAAGTTTTCTACCAGAGCCTTGAACACTTTGAATTTTCCAAAAACTTTGTTCTTTTCTTTTAACAAATAAATCCAAGTTTTACATGAGTAATCATCAATGAAATATACATAATATCCATACCCACTTAGTGAAGTTACCAACATCAGTCCACACACATATGAATGCACGATATCTAAAACCCCTTTGGCTTTGTTATCATTATTGGGAAAGGAGTACTTCACGTTCTTTCCTTGTGCACATCCTTTGCACACACCATCTGGTTTTGCTTGGATTTATAGAAGACCTGCCACCATTTTTCTCACAACCATAAGAGCTTTGTAGTGTAGGTGAGAAAATATCCTATGCCATGGTTCACTGGGATTCATAATATCATGAACCATTACAAAGTATGATTGTCCTTTTAATTTGTAGAGTCCTCCTTCTTCAAATCCAATCATTACTACATCATCAAGGGTCTTCCCTCTAGGCCACATAAGAACTTGAACATCAATAAATTCTACTCTAAATCCTTTCTTGTTCAATGCTGAAATTGAGAGAAGATTATTTTTTAAACATGGAACATAGATAACTTCCTTCATCTTCATTGGTTTTCCCAAGTTTAACTTGTAGGAAGATTCTCCAAAACCTTTGATTGGATACTAATAGTCATCACCCAATTTCACCTTGTGATGCAGGAGCATCGCTCACTCAATCAAGCGAGCCAGCGCGAGGAGGAAAAGAGAACAGTTGGACAGCACCAACATTCAAATTTTGGAACATTGTAATATGGCTGCGCCAAACATTAAATGTTGATGTGATGAAGCGCACTTTATATATGCAACAGACCTTGAGCGGATAAGCTCTCGTCCTTAGTAGTTGAGGCATTTATGTAGATTTAATGCAAGTAGATAAACTAATTAACTATAGATTAGACAGTTTAGATTTCGAGAGGGAAAACGGAATATAGGCACCCTCCGTTGTATTGTTGATTATTATCATTCTCATTCATACAGGAGCAAGAGAAAGAAGGGAGCAGAGCAGAAAATTTGTGAAGAACCTCCATGTACAGTTATTGAATTAATAGGAAAATCTTGATTCAATTCCATGGATGTGTTTGATCTCTGTGTGTTGCTGATATTGTGCCTTTGCATGTTTGCTTCTTTTTATGCTTATTTGTTATATGCTGCATATGTGATAGCATATCAGGTTCCTAACCTGAGAGAATGAGTGAATGAGTTTCAATTGTTTCTCTGCTTGAGCCGGGAGATTCCTGCATAGAGTGCAGTTGAATTCCTCCGCATAGAGGGCGTCGAGGAGGCTAAGTAGTTGAACTTTTGTTCTCTTTTGTCCAGAGCTGCGTTAGATCATTCGAGCCTTGCAGGTGAGCGCAGGTCGAATTTGGGGTCTCAGTAGCAAGTCTGAGAAGGGGGAGGTTGAAGCTGTGGCGAGCGTGAGCGCACAGAACCCAGAAGACTTCATCACTTTTGGAAGTGGTTGAAGACCGAGCACAGGGAGTGTGCGGGAATGTTCTCTGAAGGAGTCAGAGGAACAAAGCTCAGAAGGATTAGCACCTTTGTTTTCAGTTGCACTGGACGAAGGTGGCGAAGCGAAGAAACCCTTCATAGAGGAAGAGAATCAACGACTTTCATTTGAGGAAAGAAGTCGCGAAGTGCCTCGACCATCCGATCACAGAGGAGTTGCGAGAGGGTTAAACTTGCAGGTGCACGAGAGAACCCATCATCGTCGCACATCGGCANTTTTTTTTTTAAAGAGATTGTTCGATTGCATGGATTGCCGAGAAGCATAGTCTCGGATTGGGATACCAAGTTCATAGGTCATTTTTGGAGGACGCTATGGAAGAAGCTGGGGATGAAATTGGCATTCAATTTTGCTTACCATCCGCAGACAGATGGTCGGACAGAAGTGGTAAACCGAAGCTTGGGGGATCTGTTGAGAAGTCTGGTAACGGAGCATCACAGCAGTTGGGATCAGATCCTACCACAGGCAGAATTCACGTACAACGATTCGGTGAATCGGAGTACAGGCAAGAGCCCATTTCAGATTTTGTATGGGACACAACCGAGAGGAGTGTCTGAGCTCAGGGAGCCAGAACAGGCTGAGACTAGTAGCGCCAGGGCTGAAGAATTCGTTGAGGCGATGAAAGAACTTCACACGCAGGTGAAGCAGCGACTACAGAAATCGAATCAAGAGTATAAGCACAGAACCGACCAGAGAAAGAGGCAACTTCAGTTCAAGGTTGGAGATATGGTTCTAGCGCACCTAAGGAAAGAAAGGTTCCCAAGGGGAACGTACAACAAGCTCAAGATGAAGAAGATCGGGCCATGCCGAATCCTGAAGAAATTCAGGGAGAATGCATACGAGCTTGAGTTACCAGAGGGCATTGGGATATCTCCGATATTCAACATTTCGAATTTATACCCATACAGGGCTGACGAAGCAGACACTGGAACTGGGGAACCAGTGGTTCAGTGGCAGAAACAATTACCAGTTGCACAGAAACCTTAGATGGAGTGCATACTGGACAAGAGAATAGGTAGGAAAACCAGGAGAAAACAGTATTTTGAATACCTGGTGAAGTGGAAAGACCACCCAGTGGAGGATGCCAGCTGGGAGACAGAGGCAGTGATACTGAAGCATGGGCAGACTATACAGGAACTCATGGACAGGAGCCCATGAAATCTTTTGAGCCGAGGAGTATGATGCAGGAGCATCGCTCACTCAATCAAGCGAGCCAGCGCGAGGAGGAAAAGAGAACAGCTGGACAGCGCCAGCATTCAAATTTTGGAACATTGTAATATGGCTACGCCAAACATTAAATGTTGATGTGATGAAGCACACTTTATATATGTAACGGACCTTGAGCGGATAAGCTCTCGTCCTTAGTAGTTGAGGCATTTATGTATATTTAATGCAAGTAGATAAACTAATTAACTATAGATTAGATAGTTTAGCTTTCGAGAGGGAAAACGGAATATAGGCGCCCTCCGTTGTATTGTTGATTATTATCATTCTCATTCATACAGGAGCAAGAGAAATAAGGGAGCAGAGCAGACAATTTATGAAGAACCTCCATGTACAGTTATTGAATTAATAGGAAAAACTTGATTCAATTCCATGGATGTGTTTGATCTCTGTGTGTTGTTGATATTGTGCCTTTGCATGTTTGCTTCTTTTTATGCTTATCTGTTATATGCTGCATATGTGATAGCATATCATGTTCCTAACCTGAGAGAATGAGTGAATGAGTTTCAATTGTTTCTCTGCTTGAGCCGGGAGATTCCTGCATAGAGTGCAGTTGAATTCCTCCGCATAGAGGGCGTCGAGGAGGCTAAGTAGTTGAACTTTTGTTCTCTTTTGTCCAGAGCTGCGTTATATCATTCGAGCCTTGTAGGTGAGCGCAATTCGAATTTGGGGTCTCAGTAGCAAGTCTGAGAAGGGGGAGGTTGAAGCTGTGGCGAGCGTGAGTGCACAGAACCCAGAAGACTTCATCACTTTTGGAAGTGGTTGAAGACCGAGCACAGGGAGTGTGCAGGAAAGTTCTCTGAAGGAGTCAGAGGAACAAAGCTCAGAAGGATTAGCACCTTTGTTTTCAGTTGCACTGGACGAAGGTGGCGAAGCGAAGAAACCCTTCATAGAGGAAGAGAATCGACGACTTTCATTTGAGGAAAGAAGTCGCGAAGCGCCTCGACCGTCCGATCACAAAGGAGTTGCGAGAGGGTTAAACTTGCAGGTGCACGAGAGAACCCATCATCGTCGCACATCGGCAAATCGGGTTTGGCGAGTGCAAAGATTACATGCACGTTGAAATCGCGATCCGCGATTTCCCGATTTATCCGGGGTATCGTAGTTTTGGTATTCAGGGTTCCCAGCAGCAGGGAACTTCGGTAGTGTGGATCCGCGATCCGCGAAGTCCCGAGATTTACGTGGCAGCGTGGGGCCGGGAGACTTAGTGGAGGACAGGTGGCCTCACATCGAGGATCGGCACCTCGGTACTCGGAGGTTCAAAACATAAGCATTCGACGTCGCGAGTGGTGATTTCCCGAAGCATTGACCGTTGACCATCGACACTTGGGATTCGGCGGTTGAGTGACTGAGAGCAGGATCACGAACCTCGCGATATCGCGAGACCCGATCTCCCGATTTCCGAAGGGAGAATCGCGTGGTAGTATTTCTGTGGGTAAATAATTCCCGAGGGGAATAGGAGGGGTTCGAACCCTTCGAGCCGTGGATAGTGAAGGTCCTGGTGGAGCGACCGTGCCGCCGAGGGTGGGGTTGCGTCACCTTGTGAGGTGAATCTTTATGAATAAGTTTAGATAAGGAGTCTTCATAGCCTGTCATATTCTTGGAAGCACCAATGTCTATCAACCAAGTGTTACTTCCATGAGTAGCAGTACCTGTGAGGGATAAGATAAGAATAAAATCCTCATCACTTGATTCATCTTGATTTACAAACTTCTTGGGAGGCTCATCATCTTCAACTATGTGACCTTCATGCCTATTACTTCCTTTATTATTGTTAATTTCCATAATGAGGGGGAAATCCCTAACAAAGTGTCTCAATTCTTGACAACAATAACATATGATCTTTGAGTTGTCTGTTTGACCCATCTTAAACTTCTTAGGTAAATAATTCTCCTTCTTGTTCTTTCCTTTCCTGGTCTGGGTGGTTAGGGATTGATCTTCATCTCCCATCTTTTCTTCTCTTGCATTTTTCCTAGCTTCTTCCTGGTTTCAATCTTCTCAAATCCTACTAAACTTGAGAAGCTTCTTTCTTGAAACAATTCCTTGGATGAATTCATCCCATGAACTTGGTAGGACATTCAAGGTAATCATCACCATATCTTTTCCTTCTACTGAGTCACTAATGGCTTCTACCTTCTCCTTGATTTGGTTCACTCTTGAGAATTATGAGTGAATAGTTTCTGAGTTCTTCATTTTCACATTCTTCAACTGAGATCTCAGATTCATTCTTCAATTTATGTTTCTTCCATCAAACAAATGAGTTAAGGTATTCATCATTTTCTTTGGAGAAGATAATGATGATATATGATGGATAAGGTGGTCCTTAATGGAGTCTATAATAATCCTTTTTTCTCTCACTATGTCCTTATTATATTTTTCCTTAGCTTCATCTCCTTGAGGTTCTTGAACCTCTTATATAATGAACATATCCAGTTCATGTTCTTCAATAAGGAGGGTTACTATGTACTTCTAGTCCCTAAAGTTATCATCTCCATATAGCTTCTCATTAATCTTTGTTCCCATAGTTATCCTACCTTCTGATGGTCTTTGTTTGTCCGACAATTGTCTTTAGATTGAAAAAAAAATCCCTTTTAGGCTAGTAGATCTACAACTGGCTTCTATTTAGGCCTCCTCTAATACCATGTTGGAATTTTAAATTTTCTAGTTACACAATTACAATTACTTAATTCAATAACAACTCTAGTAGGATCATTGAAAGATAGACACTCACATATATAATAGAACAAAAATATTATCCTGGGAAACCCTCATCGGGGATAAAACCTAGCAATCAAAATCCTCAATATATATTCCTTCAACTAGTACAATGATGCGCTATAGCTCTCCAAGAAAGAGCAAGATCAAAACACCAAAAGAATGAGTGTCCAAGACTTGTGTGCTAGACCTTCTTATGTGCTCCAAGATGCACAAAAGAAGTGTGTGAGTGTGTCCAAATGAGAGGAACCTATCCTCTATTTATACACAAGAGTGTCTCTTGAAGAGACATGACTCTTGACCTAACTAACCCATAATAAGTAAAATACCAATAATATAATAATTTTTATTGAGAAAACTTGTACAATATCATGACATAACCCTCTAGAATCATTGAAAATATTTGTCCTGCCCCATTGTCATTTAGGGTTTGGTGAATGAAAAGGAATTAAGGTTTGTTGTCTAGATTAGAGTACATGGGTTTAACGACCATTTATAAAAGAACACAAGTTAATCATATTATTGAACAACAATGTTTGCAAAATAAAGGGATAGAAAATTTAATAATTTAAAGTTAAAATTAGATTACAACAATTTATTTACATGTTAGTTAAATTATTGTATGATATTTTTTAATTTGTAAATAAGGATGAAAGCAATATTTTATTTTACATTATTTTGCAAATCTTCCTTAAAAAGGTATATACAAAAATAAAAAATATCAACACTAATCATATATTTCAATTTTATAATGATAATGTAATGAAAAAATATTTAAAACAAACAACTATATGATATAGTAAAACAATAGTTACAATTATTTAAAAAATATTAAAAAAAAAGATAACATTAAACTTTTATATATTAAATAATTTTTCATATATTATTAATTTAAAAGAGTTATTTAGTTGTAATGATATAAAGAATTATGAAATGACATTTTTATTTTTTTCATATAATAATTTTTTTAAAATGGTATCTATGTTTTAATAATAAGAAATTTATATATATAAGAATTTTTCATATATTATTAATTTAAAGTAGCTACTTAGTTGCAATTATATAAATAAATATTAAATGATATATTTGTTTTAGTAATAATATAATGAAAAAAATATTTAGAGCAAGTTAATGATTACATTGGTTTTTGAGATATTATTATGTCTATGGGTGTTCTATAACTTAGTATGGGGGAAAGATTGGGAGCTTAGAATTATGTTAAATAACACTACATTAAGAAAATATATAATTACATATTACACATTATTGCAATTAAAATTTGTTAACCTAATTCCAATTAGCCACTAGTGATTAAAAAAAACATATAAAGTGTTGATTCTTTTAGGATTTATACACTAAGACTAGCTATGTAGTGATAAACATATATGAAGTATAAACTCTTAATTTATTCTTTACTCTTCATTAATATTCAAATTTGTTTTTTTACTTTTCATTAATATTAAAAAAAAAATATTATTTCTTTTTATCCACATTCATACAATTTATTTGTTTTAATAACTAATATTAAGTAGATTTTTTCAGTATTTATAAACTAAGACTCGCTATGTAGTGATAAACATACATAAGTATAAACTATTGATCTATTCTTTACTCTTCATTAATATTAAAAAAAAATCTTATTTCTTTTTATGCAAATTCATATAATTATGAAAATTTTTAATAACTAATATTATGCATGATGTTTGGGTTATGCGAATCATATTATTGAACAATGGTGTTTTCAAAATAAAGTGATAGAAATTAAAATAATTATATTATTGAACAACAATGTTTCAAAATAAGGGGATAGAAATTCTAATATTTTAAAGAATCATAATAAGGGGATAGAAATTCTAATGTTTTAAAGAATCATATTATTGAACAAGAGTGTTTGCAAAATAAGGTGATTAAAATTATATTTAAGGGTTAAAAGTATGTTGTTTCAAAATAAGGGGATAGAAATTCTAATATTTTAAAGACTCATATTATTGAACAAGAGTGTTTGCAAAATAAGGTGATAAATTATAAATAAGGCTGAAAGCATATATATTAATATATTTTATTCTTTTAAATTTAATTTTAAAAAATCTATAATTTTTAATCATAAAATTTAATAATGTATATTATATTTTAATTTGTGTTGTGAAAATTTATTTTTTTGTAATATTTATGTTAGGTATGTAATATTTTATTTTAGCTTATTTTGTAAATTTTATTTTATCCAGTATGAGTTAGGGTTAGCAAATGAGGTATTAAATACTAGTAAATATAAATATTTAAAGTGTTATATATTCTACAACATTTATGTTTATTTGAGCAATAATCCAAAGCAATCAAACACTTTAGCGATTTACTAGGGTTTTATGATTACAACGTTTTAGGATACCTAAATCCTTAGATTGAATTTCTTCTAAATCAGGGAATCTTCCTCGTGGATTATCCATTTGATCACCCTCTTCCATGGTCGTAGTGGAGTGGGTGAAAATCCCCTCATATTGAAATGTCATCACCAATGAACAACCAGGAGAAGTGTGAAAAATACCACCATTCGAGTTGTCGCCTTATCTTTGGGAGAATATTCTTTAGGCAGAGAAGAGGAGTGGCAAGGAAATGGAGACCAAAGCAGATACCTCCCATCCAAAAGTGACTTGTATATGGGAACCAAGAAAATACATTCCAAAAGAAGACTCGACTCCAAGGTTTGTAATCAACTCAACCTAAGTGGGGGAACATACTTAGTTCATGATGGAGCATTCCCTAATAGGGAAATTCCTAGGTTTATGGCCCTTAGAGAGGGACGTGATTAGATGGATCAAAACATGGTGGAATCCCAAAGTCCATTATGACCTTCAATTAGGATTCAAGGGTTTCTTCATGATTATCTTCACCAACATTGAGGAAAAGGATCACATATTTGAAAGTGGTCCATACTTCTTCAACTCGATAGGTTTGTACCTTAGATTCTATACTGATCACTTCAACCCCAAAAAATAAGACTTCTCCTTTGCACCTATATGGATCCAACTTTATTCCTTTCCATATGAGTTCTAACTGGAATAAATATTAATAGGTATCAGTAATATCCTTGGAATATATGTCAAATATTTAGAGGATATCAAACAAAGAAGGTACACATCGTATGCTTAGATTTTCATCTACATGAACATTTCAAATGATTTGTGAGGTTTCGTAGCACTAGAATTCCAAGATGAAGAATGGGTACAAACCATAAATTATGAACATATTCTCTTTAGATGTGAGAAATTCCATGAGCACAACCATGTCTTTAGGGAAGTTCCCCTAAACATTTCTCCTCGCTAAACTGAAGAAATGCAAGTCAAGTCAAAAGACATCTTCACATAAATGCAAAGTCGAAAAAAATTAAATCTAGGAAAATCTAGTCAAGGACAAAGCAAGACTCCTTCAACAATTAACTCATTTGAAATTGTAAACCAATTATAGGACCCCCAAGAGGTGAAAAACACACGTCAACATGTAGACAAGCATAACAAAAAATGCATGGAAAATTAGATCCTGGAACTGATTCTGGAATAACTAGCACAACCTTATGCTTCTACACAGGTGTTGACGAGCGTAAGTGACACACCATCAACTAGAAGAATAGATCTGGATTGGGGTTTTATAATTAACCCAAGAAGTTTGGTGTGATCTATTCTGACGGGTTTAATGTATCTGTTAGCCAACTAGGGTCCTAAAATAAACAAATAAATTACTCTAAAGCTAAAACTATAATACTATATACGTGGATCTAAAAATTTACAAGTGTTTCAAAAACATAAATATGCAATTATGAAAAAAGTATTTACAAATTGCAAGTTTCTCATGAATTCCTTGTGAAATCAATGTTTGGTAATTGTTTTCGAAAGTAGATAAATAAAGAACATATTTTTATATTTTCTATTTTATAATCTAATATCTAAGAACTTAACAAAAAAACACTAATAAAACATGATTTGAAACAAGGATAGAGTAATGGTCACAACTAATTTAAACTATCTTGTCTCACTAATAAAATAGACTAATAACATAAATTAAATGCGAATAAAACTAACCTAAAATTAATCTCATACAGTGTCTATATCCTTTTGCAATCCAAACTTCCAGTTGTCTTTCCTGTGGGAGAAATCTGCGGCAGGCTTGTAATAAGATCTCCATAATAAACTCAAGGTGTTTATTGACAGCTAGGTTATAAGAATAGAGTAACAAAAATGTATATCCAGTGATCTTATGATTATGAATGATTATAGTAAAAGAAACTTTAATATGAAACATTCATTGGATACATCAACTAAACATCAAGGATAAATCATGATATTAAAATTGAAATGATGATCACATACATAATATATGAAACAACAAATTATAGACAAAATTTAAAGCACTGAATAAAATGAAACATCACATGCTAATGAGACTAAAGCTACATAACATATCAATCTTCCATAATAAAAAGAAAAACATAAATGGAACAATGTCACCCAGGTCTAAAGCCGCAATGTGAATCACTTGTCCATTTAGTTATGAGAATTACATGTGCATAATTTGTTCCAAGAAAAGATGCCCTTCACTTACAAAATGAACAATATTTAAAGTAACCTGATATCACATACTCATATCTCACAAAATCAAGTAACCTCACAAAAATAGTGGGTTGGTAAACACTTATAACATAGTTGGATTTATTCAAAGATAAATCAAAGTTTCTTTTTTTAACAAAACAAAATGAAGGAGAAACTACTAATCATTTAGATGCATAATTGAAAATATTAACTCCCAATAATCAGCAACAAGATCTCCGAATTCCTGAAAAAAACAACAACAATTCGATAATTTTAGAATAAACAATTACTAATAACTAGTTTTTATTTAAAGAGACTTGATTTTAGATAGTAATTGAAACTGATTTTTAGAAAAAGATAAGCTACAGGTTTTTGTAGACAGTCTAAAATAGTAAAAATCAAAAATAAAAATTTGTTTATTTTATTTTTTTCAAACATAATCAAATCCAAAAATAAACAAATTAACTATTTCAACAATTTAACAGATGCAAATTTATGAAGGTGGAATTTGTTTAGTTTTATAATGATCATATTATTACGCTGCTTAGTTCTATTGTTTATAAAGCTCGAATCTGAGTTACCATGTTTCTCATTTTTTTTTTTAAATTTCTTGACAGTAGTTTTGTTACTATGACCCTGATTATGATCAGAAACAAGAGTAGGAGAGAACCTTCCTTTCCACACATCCATTACATGTTCCAACGTTATTATGGGTGAAAAAAATGCACTATGGTTCCTTAACCATGGGGGTTTGCAAAGGAACAAAGTTTGGTTCTAGTGAATAGATAGTAATCATGTGGATGAACACACATGTATTTGATAGTAGGGTTTAGCTTATGTCTATGATATAAGTCAACCATTTTCTTCATATATTCAAACCCACAGAGATGAAAGGGGAAAAAAGAAAAACTCATACGAAACAAATTTTCTAAGAAAATGCTATCTAGAAAATGAAACATACCTCTGAAATGGATTCGTTGCTAAAGAATCTTCTCTTGTTGAAAGAAAATGACCCCATTTACGAAATGGGTTTTAAACAGATTGGCCTAATTCGTAACCGTTTGCTCAAAAATGATCCTGCAAAAACGTGTCTCTGACATGCAATTACGGGTTTTCTTAAAAAAGAAGCTCATAGTCATTTGGCTCAATCCAAACCAAAGGAGCCATGGTCGCTATGAAAAGGATGCAACAAAGATTACTTAGAATATTTTTCAGGTTCTAATAATGGGAGAAGTGGGAACAAGTCCAAGTGTAGAGTGAAGACACAAAAAATAACATAGCCTATGTGTTATCATCACTCAGATAGTGGGAGTGAAAACCAGAGGTTGGATTGTAATCCTTACCATCCATTGTGCTGAGAGACAAACATACAGAGTATCGAAACCATATGCATGTAATGAATGGCTCATTAATATGTTAAGCCAACAAGGCGATGTAAGGACTCCAGTATAGCAGGTGTGTGTTCATTGGCATGAATGTTGATGTGACCATTAAACTTGTGAGAAGAATATCAAATAATTAACCAAAGTTTTCCATGTGCCCAAGCAATTCGATAATGAACCATCAAACCGTTGAAACAATAATAATCTTATTAACCCAAAGAAAATGGATCCAACAACCATTTAAAAGGATTTACATTTTGATTGCATAAGAATGGTTTGTAGAAAGATATTTCTAAGTTACAAAATTATTAAGCAAATCCAAATTTATGTTTAATTCATTCTTTAATTCATGAATTAATAATAAAACAATCAAAAATGAAAAGAGTAAAAAATAATAAGGTAGGCTTCAATCCAAGAATCATTTACAAACTCAGAAGGATGCCTACAGATTCGAGGTGATGGCAACTAAATAAAAGTGTAATCTCTTTTGATTGTATCAAATATCAAGAAATCATATTTGGCTGCCAACAATAGCGATGTACTGGGCGAAGCAGTTATCTCTGCATCACCAAAAAATTCATGTTAGGATGAATCATAAAGAATGAAAATTTAAGAAACAACTGACAAAAATTCAAGCATTCTGATCAAAACTAATAAAATAACATAGTCTAGTGTCAGATGTGTTTCTATCAAAAAATTCAATCTTGTATCAGGTTTTGATTATAAGAGAAACAATGTTTAGGCAACTGACTCTGATACCGTTGATAAGGCCGCTGCTGCCAGCAGGTGTCCATAACCTCGGTAGGGATGTCGTTTAACCCACTCTAACACCTCTCTCATGTCCAAGAGTCATCCATCCATGATAAAGAACATCTTTACCTTTGATCAATTCCAAAAGACATACCTACAAATTTTCTTAAACCCAACATTGCTTCAATGGCAGCAGGCCTGTTCAGTACCTTAAAAAAGTTTCCTTGTCATCATGCATGCATTTACCTGCTACCAATAGACCTGTTCAATGTCTTGATGGGTTTACAGACACTTCCCACACCTTGCAGTGCTTTCAACTCTCTAGGATTTGTTTACAAGTTTACAAAAACTTTATGATATTCAAGAGAATGGGGTGATGCTAAAAATCTCATATTTGAAAACAAAACTTGATCTTTTACAACTTATTTTCTCATTTGACGACTTTCATCATGATCTAGACACTCATTATTCTGTTAAGAAACCATCTCGAGGACAGGAAGGTATACCTGATTTGTTTTCCTTAAAACAGGGAGAATGTTAAGGGTTTTATTAATGATAACCGTGTCTTCTTGTAATTTTAAAGAGAAACTAGAAACAATGTTTTGAACATAAATTTTCTTCCGTTGATATGATTTTTAGCATTTAAAACACTGTTGCTTTGAGGAGTTGTCATCTGTTTCTAGTGAATGAAAATTTTCATTTCCCTTTCACAAATGAAATGGTGACTTAGACATAATTATTCAAAAATAAATCAAAATCAAGCAAAATGAAAAGAACCAAAAATAAGAAATAGAAAAGAAAAAATCATAAATATTTACAAAAGGATAGAATAGAAATCATCAAGTGAAATCCTTCTTTAGAGCATAAAAGAAAAAAAAAAATCCTCATTAATATGATTGCAGTCCTACTCGTGGCAGCTTGGGTCAGGGTTGAATTGATAGTTTAAATTTACTAACTCCTTACTTTCCATTTAAAATTTTCCTGTGTTTTTGAAAAGAAATAGTCATAAAAAAACAGAGAATAAAAGATATGAAGTGGACTTCCCTAATAATATTCAGATTATGGTTCTCTTGGTGTGCCCATTGTGTCCTTTAACTACATTAATACAAAGAGAAACAATGAGAAATAAAACTAAAGGAAACTTATTCCTAAACCTACTTTAACTACTAAACAAATCAAAATACTAAGTGGATTCATGCTTCCAATGTAGCCATTGGAGTAACTCTCATCCTGCAATGGAAACAAAATCAAATGTTACTAACAAGAATGGTAGTATATCGAAAAATGACAAAAATATATCACACTTACCTTTATCATCATAAAACAAAAAGCAATCATGACCTTACCATTCCCTTCAAACTTCTTGATGTATGAATCCTCCAACCATTCTGCAATCTTGTTGTGATATGGGTCATAATGGCATCGACAAGTGTAAGGAAGTTTGCAAAAATTGTCAAGATTATGGGGACCTGACATAACCATTAGCCAAAGCCAAAGTGCCCCATCCTCCTGTCAATTCTCCAATTGTTCATTAATTTATTCACATGGAGGATCTAAAAAAATTATGTCATGCTTACTTCCTAGATATTTAGGTATAAACAAGGCAAGCACAACTTTATCTTTATTATGAATATTTTTATGTTCGAATCTTCGGGCCATTCTAAGATCCCGTCATAAAAATTAGGATGCAAACTATGACTTTCATGAAATGGGTATATCAATGGGGAACACATCATAAGAAGATTCATGACATCAATTAGATCATTGGTTTGAACGCCTCCTTTGATAAGATTGATCGTTTCAAAATGCGAAGCATAAACATTAAAATGCAAACTAATCAAAGAACGAATATGCAATGTAGAATATTTGATCTCCATAGGAATGAGTGCATGGTATTCTTCAAAAATAAACCTTGCAAAATCATCTTGCAACATGTCCTTTTTCCATGCGAGTGATGAAAGTGAAAGAGCATCAAATCCGACTTCATAAATGTTATGTTTGGAATTAGTTTCACCAAATTTTGGCATAACGAAAAGATTTGATTGTGGTGGAAAAGAGTAACATATTGTGGGTAAAGTATCAAGTCCACCAAAATCTAATAAGATATAGGGATATAAAGAGTAAAAGGAATCAGAAATAAGAACATGAAAATAATCTCTTGAGCTGTGATATTTAACAATTGTATTCTCAAGAGATTTCTCTTCACTTTCCTTAAAAATTTCACTTTGTTTTGGTGATAAATTCTCCAACATAATATGATCATCTAGATTTGCCTCGTGTATGGTAGATAATTCAAAACTTTCATGAAAAACATATAATCTTTTATGTCGATAAGGTACGATTTGAGGATGAAGGTTTAAGGTTTCTTATTCCAATTTCATATCTACATATGGAATCAATTTCATAGGAGTGTTAGAATGATTAAGATGAATTTCATCACCTAAGTGTTCTTCAATAACCAAATTTAAATATTGATTAGAACATGAGTTACAAGAATGAGGACCTTCTTTTTGACCCAACATCGAATCTTCTTCCACGATGTTCGAGGAATCAAAATACAATGATTCAGATGAAAAACCAATTTGATTCTAGGAATCTCCCTTGCTTGTTAAAAATTTTCGGATGGATTCCTCTCATCCCGCAAACAAAATTCTTCTCAAAATTGAGTGACAGGATTTGTAACTGCTTCATCATTCACGATTGAATATGACTAGATGAAAGGGACACAAGCATCATAGAGGAGATTTAATAAAAAATACATGTCATCAAGATTAAATTTACAAAGAACATGATGGATTCTTGTCGAAAAGCCTTCTGAAGATGAATTTTCATTGATTAGAAAAGTCTGAAATTCTTCACATAATTGATTGTAATCATAGATTTCAAAGGCATCTCAAAATTCCTCTACTAATTGAAACCAATAAAAAATGTGATATGATGGAAAAGACTCAAACCAATGTTTAATCCGACCCCTAAATGTAAAAGACAACAATTTTCATAAAACCTTCAAATCTGAAATATCATGCTTGATGCATTTACGCCAAAACTTATTAATATGGTCTTTAGAAGATAAATCCCCCCCACCATCAAAGGTGATTTTGGACAAGCAAGAGACTGTCTTGTTGGGAATATCAGGTAATGAGAAGTGGAAAGCATGTTCCAACACAATGATTTGGGGAGCCATGGGGAATTAAATACATTAAAAACAAAGACTCTTGCAAGGCCATCTTGTCAGTCTGGCCCTCCTTCTAGCACCATTTGTTGACGGGCATAAGTGACACACCATCAACTTGAATAATAGATCCGGACTAGGGTTGTCTACTTAACCCAAGCCATTTGGTGTGATCTATTCTGACGGGTTTAATGGCTTTATTATCCAACTAGGGTCATAAAACAAAGAAATAAACTACTCTAAAGATAAAAGTATAATACTATATACATGGATCTAATTATTTGCAAGTGTTTCAAAAACATAAATATGCGATTATGAACATAGTATTTACAAATTACAAGTTTATGATGAATGCCTTGTGAAATCAATGTTTGGTAATGTTTTTCGAAAGTAGATAAAGAAAGCACATATTTTTATATTTTCTATTTTATAATCTAATATCTAAGAACTTAACAAAAAAAATACTAATAAAACATGATTTTAAACATGGATAGAGTAATGGTCACAACTAATTTAAACTGTCTTGTCTCACTAATAAAATAGACTAATAACATAAATTAAATGCGAATAAAACTAACCTTAAATTAATCTCATACAATGTCTATATCCCTGTGCAAACCAAACTTCTAGCTATGTTGCCCGTGGGAGAAATCTGCGACAGTTTTGTAATAACATCTCTAGAATACACACAAGGTGTTTATTGATAGCTAGGATATAATAACATAGTAACAAAAATGTAGATCCAGTGATCTTATGATTATGAATGATTATAGTAAAATAAAATTTAATATGAAACATTCATTGGATACATCAACTAAACATTAAGGATAAATAATGATATTAAAGTTGAAATGATGATCACATACATAATATATGAAACAACAAATTATAGAAAAAATTTAAAGCACTCAATAAAATAAAACATCACATTCTAATAAGACTAAAGTTGCATAACATATAAATCTTCCATAATAAAAAGTAAAACATAAGTGGAATAGTGTCACCCAAGTCTAAACCACAATGTGAATCACTTGTCCATTCAATTATGAGAATTACATGTCCATAATCTGTTCCAAGAAAAGATGCCCTTCACTTACAAAATGAACAATAGTAAAGTAACCTCAGATCACATACTCATATCTCACAAAATAGAGTTGGATCTCACAAAATCAAGTAACCTCACAAAAATAGTGGGTTGGGAACCACTTATAACAGAGTTGGATTTATTCAAAGATAAATCAAAGTTTTTTTTTTGTACAAAACAAAAAGAAGGAGAAACTACTAATCATTTAGATGCATAATTGAAAATATTAACTCCCAATAATCAGCAGCAAGATCTCCCAATTCCTGAGAAAAGTAACAACAATTCGATAATTTTATAACAAACAATTACTAATAACTATTTTTTATTTAAAGAGACTTGATTTTAGATAATAATTCAAAGTAATTTTTATAAAAAGATAAGCTACATGATTCTATAGCTAGCTACAAGTTTCTGTAGCTAGTCTAAAATAGTAAAAATCAAAAATCAAAATCTATTTATTTCATTTTTTTCAAACATAATCAAATCCAAAAATAAACAATTATTAACTATTTCAACAATTTCAAAAATCTGAATTTATGAAGGTGGAATTTTTTTAGTTTTTTAATGAACATATTATTAGGTTGTTTACTTCTATTGTTTATAAATCTCGAATCTGAGTTACCTTGTTTCTCATTTTTTTTTAAATTTATTGACAATAGGTTTGTTACTATGACCCTGATTGTGCTAAGAAACAAGACTAGGAGAGAACCTTCCTTTCCTCACATCTATTACCTGTTCCAACATTATTCTGGGTTAAAAAAATGCATTGTGGTTCCTTAACCATGGTGTTTTGCAAAGGAACAAAGTTTAGTTCAGTGAATAGATAGTAATCATGTTGATCAACAAACATGTCTTTGATAGTAGGGTTTAGATTTTGTCTATGATAGAATTCAGTCGTTTTGTACATATCTTCAAACCCATAGAGAGGAAAGGGGAAAAAAGAAAAACTCTGATGAAACTAATTTTCTGAGAAAATGCTATCTAGAAAATGAAACCTACCTCTGAAATGAATTATTTTATGAATAATCTGCCCACTTGAAGGTAAATGACCCCATTTCTGAAATGGGTTTTACGCTGGTTGGCGTAATTAGTAACCGTTTGCTCAAAAATTCTCCCGCAAAAATGTGTATTTGGCATGCAATTATGGGCTTTCTTGAAAAAGAAGCTCCTAGTTATTTGGTTCAATCTGAACCAAAGGAGCCATGGTCATTGTGAAAAGGATGCAACAGAGATTACTCATAATACTTTTAGGTTCAAATCGTGGGAGCAGTAGGAAAAAGTTCGAGTGGAGAGTGAAGACATAAAAAATAACATAGCCTATGTGTTATCATCACTCAGATAGTTTGAGTGAAAACCAGGGGTTTGATTGTAATCCTTACCATCCCTTGTGATGAGAAACAAACATACAAAGAACCAAAACACTATGCATGTAATGAATGTCTCATTAATATGTTAATCTAGCAAGGTGAGGTGAGGACACGAGTACAAAAGGTGTGTATTCATTGGCATGAATGTTGATGAAGCCATTAAAATCGTGAGAAGAATATCATATAATTAACCAAAGTTTTCCATGTGCCCAAGCAATTCGATAATGAACCATCAAACCATTGAAAAAATAATAATCGTATTAACACAAAAAAAATGGATCCATCAACCATTTAAAAGGATTTACATTTTAATTACATAAGAATGGTTTGTAGAAAGATATTTCTAAGGCACAAAATTATTAAGTGAAGCCAATTTTATGTTTAATTCATGCTTTGAGTCATGAATTAAAAATAAAACAATTGAAAATGCGAAGATTAAAAATTAATAATGTAGGCTTCAATACAACAATCATTTCCAAACTCAGAAGGATGCCTACAGATTCGAGGTGATTGTAGCTAAAGAAAATTTTAATCTCTTTTGATTGTATCAAATATCAAGAAATCAGTAACGAACCTCCTTGTTACGACGACAACCACTTATAACAAGTGCAATTTTTTTTTTTTGTGTGTGTGTGCGTGTGTACAAGGATAATAAATACATTCAACATTGTGTCACCACCCGACAACGAACATGACACATACAACGATGAACACAACATAACGACCTAAGATGCACATCACGTAACTGCAAGCAAGGAACGACAATCAACCGACAATAAATAAGACTGACTACTCGCCCGCCCTACCCTGCAATGGTTAGGACCTCCAGGACACATAAGAAATGCTCAAGCCCATGTTCCCATTGATTTTAACCATTTAAGGTCTCAGGGTTGGTGACTGTTATGAGGAACATGGAGGTGTCTACATCCCGCCCGACACAAGCAGACCAAGCAATAAAATGTTTACAATCCAAGTACAACAATAATTAATGAAGAACCACGTCCTCTACGGAAGGCGCAAGTCTGAAGGAATCCGACAACAACCAACCATTATTAAGACAAGGCATTATCTATGACTCAATTAGCATTAAATACAGATCCGTTACTCCATTTAATTTCCATTAGTTGACGAGTTACCCAACCCAACCTTAAAATAATGTAAATTAACTAAATGCAAAATCCCCATTTACTAAATCGTAATATTTGATGCTACTTAGTTCAAAGGACCTTACATTTTATATGTCATCAATGACCATAAAATTACCATAACATTGCAATAAAATAACAATGACATTACTTTTTATATGTTATCTAACAATAACATTACACTCTATTTTATATTTCAAAAACATTACTCTTACATATTCAGAAACAACATATTACAATGACGTTACCTTTTCATATTATAATAACAATATAAATGATAGTAACAATGCTTTTACCCATTACTATACCAGATTATGTTATCAATAACAATAAAATTTCAGTATCATATCCAATAAAATAACAATATCTTTACATTTTATGTTACCATAACATTGCAAATAAATAACATAACATTACTTTTTATATGTTATCTAACACTAACATTACATTCTATTTTATATTGCACCAACATTACTCTTACATAATTTAGAAGCAATATACTACAATGACGTTACCCTTACATATTACAATGACAATATAAATTACAGTCACAATACTTTTACACATTACTATACCAATTTATGTTATCCATAACAATAAAATTTCAGTAACATTTCCACTAAAATAACAATATCTTTACCTTTTTTTATACAATAACATTGCATTAGAATAAAAATAACATTACTTTTATATATTATCTAATACTAACATTACATTCTATTTTATATTGCAATAACACTACTCTTACATATTCCAGAAACAATATAAATTAGCGGCCCAACACTATGCCAAGTAAAAGCATAAAATTTGCAGCAACAACTAACGGTTGTGCGTGCACGCCATAAAGTCAATTGGGCAATTGATGCGCACATTCCAGGAAATCACGATTCAACTGGTAGTTTATCCTGATAGTGTCAAGAGAATCCTTGCCACAACCGTACATCATGCAAGTCGTAGAGGTGGAAATTTTTTGGTAAGAATTTAACACAGGGCAGAGGCAAAAATGGTAAGAATTTAACACAAGGCAGAGGAAAAAATGGTAAGAAATGGACACGGTTTGCAGGGCGAAAAGGTAAGGACTTTACAAAGTTTGCAGGGGCAAAAGTTAAGAGTTTAAGGGTAAAGATTTAAGCTTTAAATCGAAATACAACCCTTCAATGCCAGATCTACGCTTCAATGCCTCACCTATGGGAACCTTATTCATCACTTGTGTCCATTAGAAGGCGGAAGTTGGAGTGGGTTTCAAGGTTTTTGATGAAACTATTTAAGAAGTTTTTAAATCAAAAAAACGATTTCCCCTATATCATGGCAATGCCTCAGACCATCCTGCGCGTTTTTATCCCAACACTGCATGACTGCAAGAGTGTAACCAAATTCTAAACATAAATGATAATGGTGTTTACCGCCCAATTAGAGCGATGGTTGCCAGAGTGAGATTATTTAAATCTATTCAAAGAAATTCAACCTTTAATCTATACTAAGCTCCGCTAAAGGACTACGTAAAATAGAAGCATAGGCAAATGCTTCCTCGAAACACTTGTCCCTATTCTCCAGGGAAACATTTATAAGTTTAAAAATCTATCTGGTGTGGTGGTGAAGTTTGGGTTACAAATACGTTAAGGTTGAACAGTTTGGCACACCAATTGTTCGCAGCATTCAAGGCAACATAATCATTTGTTCCCAGTACCTGGATGGTTTAAGGTGGTAAAGGAATACTACTTCTAGGGTTCACCTTAATCCTAATTATTCAGACCCATACATTCAGACTTATAAATTCAGACACATAAATACAGTCGAAATTCAAGCATATAAATTCCGGAATTGATCCATCCATAAAAATTCGCCCTATAAGTTTTCAGACACAAAATTTCAGGAATTTATTCGGACATATAAAATTTCAGGAATTCTAGACAAATAAATTATGTCATAAAAAATTGAGTTGGGTAGAGGGATGGGTTTCCTGCAATGAAACCAAATACAATCACAAATATTCACCATTAAACTTAATTTCTGTGGTAAATTCCTAGTACGAGGTGGTAAATCTATAGTAGAGAGGTGAGATAAAATGTAGAGATACAAGGGGCACATTAAGCGCAGAGCTGAGCTAGCTCGGAAAACATTTAACCATAGAGTCAACTGGGGGATAGGAGTTATAACAGTGGTGAGAGCATACAATACAAGGGTGCAAAGACCATCAAGGAAACCAGATAATCCAAACCATTTACAATCAAATTTTCAGATCCTAGCATAAGTCTTAATGCATTCTACTCTACAAATGAAAAAGCATATCATTGCCTGATTGCCTGCCTCGAATGACGTCCGTGCACTCCGTGCCGCTCCCGCTCGCTGACCGTCGAGACCTCACTGGTACCTCCCAGCCAACCCTAGGGGTACTCTGATTCCCCCTTAGCCCCTTGAGCCGCAAATGGTCCACACACTATCCAGATGGTACGTCTAGCTCCAAGCTCGCCTCGCAAGGCCGAGCTACCATTCCTCTCCGAGATGGGAAATCCCAACTCCCACAAGTAAATCATTCAAGTCACTATTCTTGCAGCGTAACGTTACGCTAACAACCGATCCCTTCTTCCTTCTCCTCCCTTTCTTTTATAGAGTTTTAGAACTTCCATTCTTTCCCTAAATCTCATTTAATTAAAGTTTTAATAAAAATTCCCTAAAAGTTCTCCTTCGTACCAGTGTCATCCATCCCCCACATTTCTCCATTAATTATTTTCTTTAATTAATTAATTGTCTTATTTCCCTCACCCACCTAGAGTTACTCCTAAAATCCCTCCTAGAAGTCCCTAGATTCCCTTAAATGTTTTAAAGGCTTTCTCTAAAAAGGAATTGCTAAATTAGTTCAATTTAGAAGGTTCTTAAATGCAGATTCTTTACTAAGTTGACCTCCCACTTTTTACCATTAGTTCCCCTCTTTCCCTCTTTAGGTTACCTCCTTTCCCTACTTTCCCAATTTTTATATTTTCCCTTATTTATTTATTTTCCCTTTTTATGAGCTAGAAATGACAGCTGTGAAAATTAACCTCTCCTTCCTTTTATTAGAATTTAGTATCTTTTTAAACTATCAAAAGTTAAAATAATTAATTTCTTCTTTACATTTTATATCCACCGATTTTATTTAATTTCTTACTCTCTTCATTTTACCCAAAAATTTATGAAGATCAAAATTATTACTCAAGTGGTTTTTATTTTAACATTTTATTATTTTAATTTTATAAAGGTATTTTCTTAAGGGTAGGCAAAATTTTACCCCTAGCGAAGTTTTAGACTTAGGACTTAGATTCTGAGCTGGGCGACATTTTAATTAGGGAAGTTGTTTTAATATTTCTTAATGAGATATTTTCCTTAGGGCCATCTAGGTTCGTTCATTTTATCGTCATCAATGCGACGTGCCCTTCAGGACGCACTACGTGCTCCAAGGGTGCCACTCGCCTCTTTTGTTTCTTTCGCGCGAAGTGCCCTTCAAGACGCACAACGTGCTCCAAGGGTGCCACTCGCTTCTTGACTAATTGGTAGACATCAATAACCCCTGGAGTCAACACTCCGCCAGGTGAACTTGTGGAAGACTATGGGCTTCTAAGGAATAAGTCCCCCGCCTTATTGCGTGCACCTTAGAATCATCGTGAGTGAATGTCGCAGTCATCCCTCACGACATCGTGGGTCCTCTTGAACTAGGTAATCGTTAACCTACAGTTTGAGCCACGACATGAGTGCTAGTAGGCTGTGGCAGGGCTACTATCCACACCTCTCCCTCAACCTCTCTGGTAGTCATGTGTGACCCCTTTACTCCATATGTGAGTCTCGTCGGCAAGCTATCATCAACCTGCATCATCAACAAATCATGTCAGAACATGTCCACATCATATCATCCAATCAAATGTATTAATATCATAGTAAATCAATCAAACCCCAATATCACACTCCCTGACTCGATCTGGAGTCCAAGGGGTTCCATCGATGCCTCTGCATCCTCAAGGTCCAAAACCCTGCACACTCAGTAAAACCAAGTCAATAGAACCTGTCTATGTCAATGTAGTAAAACAACATGTCATCTACCCATGACACATCATAATCAAAGTCAAATGTTTTAATATCATAATAATCCAGATCACCTGCGAGCAAGTGTTCTCAAAGAATAAGTTCGCTCAGTGCGCCAGAGGGGGATGTTACAAAATCATATTTCGCTGCCAACAATGGCGACGTACTGGGTGAAGCAGTTATCTCTGCATCACTAGAAACTTCATGTTAGGATGAATCAGAAAGAATCAAAATTTAAGAAACAATTGACAACAAGTCAAGCATTTTTATCAAGACTCAGAAAGCAACATAGTCTAGCGTCAGATTTGTCTCTGTCAAAAAATGCAATCTTGTATCAAGTTTTTATTACGAGAGAAACTATGTTTAGGAAACCGAATCTGATACTGTTGACAGGGCCATTGCTGCCAGTAGGCGTCCATAGCCTCGACAGGGATGTCATTTAACCCACTCTAACACCTCTCTCATGTGAAAGAGTTGTCCATCCATGATAAAGAACATCTTTACTTTTGATCCATTCAAAAAGACATACCTCAAAACTTTCTTAAGCCCGACATTGCTTCGCTGCCAGCAGGCCTATTCAGTACCCCAAAAAAGTTGCCTTGGCATCATGAATGAATTTAATCGCTTCCAGTAGACCTGTTCAGTGTCTCGACGAGTTTACAAACACTTCCCACACCTTGCAGTGCTTTCAACTCTCTAGGATTTGTTTACAAAATTACAAAAACTTTATGATATTCAAGAGAATGTGGTGATGCTGAAAATCTTAGATTTGAAAACAAAACTTGATCTTTTACAACTTATTTTCTCATTTGACAACCTTGATCATGATCTGAACACTTATATTTATGTTAAGAAACCATCTCGAGGACATGAAGGTATACCTGAGTTGTTTTCCCTAAAATGGGGACAACGTTAAGGGTTTTATTAATGATAATCGTGTCTTCTCGTAATTTTAAAGAGAAACCAAAAACATTGTTTTGAAAATAAATTTTCTTCTGTTGATATGAGATTTAACATTTAAAATATTGGTGCTTTGAGGAGTTGTAAGTTGTTTCTAGCGAATGAAATTTATGATTTCCCTTTCACAAATGAAATGGTGACTCAGACATAATTATTCAAAAATAAACCAAAATCAAACAAAATGAGAAGAACCAAAAAGAAGAAACAGAAAAGAAAAAATCATAAATATTTACAAAAGGATAGAGCAACAATCATCAGGTGAAATCCTTCTTGAGAGCCTAAAAAAAAGAAAAATCCTAATTAATATGATTGCAGTCTGACTCGTGGCACCTTGGATCAGGGTTGATTTGATAGTTTAAATTTACTTATCTCCTTACTTTCCATTTAAAATTTTCCTGTGTTTTTGAAAGGAAATACTCATCGAAAAGAAGAGAGAAAAAGATATAAAGTGGACTTCCCTGATAATAGTCAGATTATGGTTCTCTTGGTGTGCCTGGTTGTGTCCTTTAACTGCATTATTACAAAGAGAAACAATGAGAAATAAAACTAAAGGAAACATATTCCTAAACCTACTTTAACTACTAAACAAATAAAAATACTAAGTGAAGTCATGCTTCCAATGTAGTCATTGGAGTAACTCCAATCCTGCAATGGAAACAAAATCAAATGTTACTAACAAGAATGGTAGTATATCGAAAAATGACAAAAATATATCATACTTACCTTTATCATCATCAAAAAATAAAGCAAGGGTGACCTTACTATTCCGTTGAAACTTCTTGATGTATGAATCCTCCAACCATTCTGCAATATTGTTGTGATATGGGTCATAATGGCATGGATGAGTGTACGTAATTTTGGAAAACCTGTCAAGATTATGGGGACCTAACATAACCATCAACCAAATCCGAAGGTGCCCCATCCTCCTGAAAATTATCCAAGTGTTCATTAATTTATTCACATGGAGGATCTAAGAAGGACATGTCAAGATTACTTCCTATATATTTAGGTAGAAATAAGGAAAGCACAACTTTATCTTTATTATGAAGATTTTTATGTACGAAACTTCAAGCCATTCTAAGATCTTGTCATAAAAATTAGGATGCAAACTATGACTTTGATGAAATGGATATATCAATGGGGAATGCATCATAAGAGGATCCATGACTATTTGCTCTCCATAGGAATGTGTGCATAGTATTTTTCGAAAATAAACTGTGTAAAATCATCTTGCAACATGTCATTTTCCCATGCGAGTGATGAAAGTGAAAGAGCATCAAATCCGACTTCATAATTGTTATGTTTGGAATTAGTTTCACCAAATTTTGGCATAACAAAAAGATTTGATTGTGGTGGAAAAGAGTAAGATAATGTGGGAAAAGTATCAAGTCCACCAGAATCTAAGAAGAGATCCAAATATAAAGAGTAAAAGGAATCATAAATAAGCACATGAAAATAATCTCTTGAGTTGTGATATTTATCAATGGTATTCTCAAGAGATTTCTCTTCACTTTCCCTAGAACTTTCACTCTATTTTGGTGATAAATTCTCCAACATAATATGATCATCTAGATTTGCCTCCTGTATGATATATAATTCAACACTTTCATACCAAACATCTAATCTTTCATGTCGATAAGGTATGATTTAAGGATGAAGGTTTAAGGTTTCTTCTTCCAATTGCATATATAAATCTCTAATCAATTTCATATGAGTGTTAGAATGATTGAGATGATTTTTTTTCACTTAAGTGTTCCTCAATAACCGAATTTAAATATTGATTAGAGCATGAGTTACAAGAATGATGACCTTCTTCTTCACCCATGTAACGTACCTCCTCGTCACGACAACAACTCTGATAACAGGTGCAATTTTTTTTTGTTAAAAGTGTGTGCGCGCGTGCAGATAAGAAACAGACACACTAGACTCTACGACGCCACCCGACAACTAATAAGACGCAACCATGATGAGAACCACAAGAAGAAACAAGACTCTCAACAATAACAGCAAGCATTAACGATCATAGATATAAGGCGCACAACACAAACATTTAACGACATACTGGGTTATGCACAGTACGAACACAGAAGGAAGAATCCATAGTAGTAGATTTTACTATTTCTGCACAGGAAAGCAGGGTGTTTAATCTTAGTTCTCTGCTCCAGAGAGAGAGAAGGTCAGATAGGCTCCTGGCCAACTGCTCAGGCAGAAACTAGTAATATCCATTAGGTGTGTCACAAGAGTGGAAACCCTGCCTTTAAAGGGCCCGAGACTCTTGATACGGCACTAAATTATTTACACAGGAAAATAATCACACACCCACCCTTACATAATAGGCTATGTGGAGGTGTCTACATCCCGCCCGACACAAGAAGACCAAGTAATGAAAGACAACCAAGCACAACAAAATCAACGGACAACCACGACTTCTATGGACGATGCAAATCAGAAGGACTCCTACCACGACCCACCACTAGGGAACTCAATGACATTAAAAATAGACCAATTACTCCCTTGACTTCTATCAACGACGAGTCACCAAACCTACCTTAAATAATGTACCGTCAGATAACTGTAATCCCCGTTTGCTGAATATAATAATTGATTGCACTTCGATTCAAGGTCCCTTTTGTTTATCGTCATCATTCCCAACAAAATTATATAATAGTTTCATGACATATCCACGTCATCACTTTCCTTATTACCATAGCATTCAATTAAAATGACAAGGACCTTACATGTTATGGTTATCAATAAAAATGAAACTACACTAACCTTATCATAACATAACCCTATCCACACCCTTATATTTTAATATACTTTCAATTAAAAAGGGTAAGGACTTTACATTATTGGATTTTATTAAAAATGATACTGCACTATCCTATCCGGAAAAATACCCACATTGTTACTTTGTATTTTAGAAGCATTGCAATTAACTTGACAAGAACCTTGCACTTTATTGATTTATATTGATGTGCTTCCCCCACATATATTATAAAATTTAAAATTAAGGTAGTATGGAAAAATAAGATGAATGTTACTTGGAATTCAAGTAATAGTTTTTTTTTTTTTTTAATATTAACATATTAAAGTGTTAACTACAATAGAGTATTTTGTTTATCCCTTTGAAAATTCAAATTGTTTTACAAAATTAAATAAATATGGTAATTATTGTTTATGAACCGATGTCATCTTTAGACCTTGCACTTTATTGTTTCAATACCAAGAAACTACAATGACATGACATAAATAACCATGTCCTTTCTTTTTGTGTTAAAGTAGCATTGAAATTGAATAATAAGAACTGTGCGCTTTATGGTTATCACTACATTGGAACTACAATAAGATGTAGATAACCAGATCCTTTCTTCTATGTTAAGGTAGCATTGCAAATTAAATAACACGAGCATTTACATTTTATTATTATTATTAATAACCAATAAAACTACAACAACAACTTTCCATAAACTATATTAACAACGCATTTATATTTGCACTCTATGTTTCCATTTAACATATCCACCAGTCTTAATGCAGCGACCTTTCTTAAAAAATTAATACTACTGCCTTTAATATTTCATTTTATCTTGCATTCTGTAATTGCATTTTACCTTGTCATTTAAATAGCCACCTGGTGGCATCACAACAATCCTTCCATAATCATTACGACTACTGCATTTTAATATTGCATATCCGTTTGCATTACAGTGGTTGTTTAAATAACCAGAGGTCGCATGCCGCCATACTCTCCGTAAACAATATTCATACCACCTTCAATATTACATTTTCTATTTGTGTTTATAATAGAGTGAATCCACATAAATAGCAATAACTACGGCAACGGTATATGAACATCTCAGAGCTGACTGAAATTAAAGTATAATAAAAGGACTTCCGTGCTGTATGTTGTTGTCGGCCACCAGGAATCATAATCAGTTAAAGATACAGTGCTCTGACACCAAAATAACCCAGGCAGAGTTTGATAGGGGTGACCTAAACAACGAGCTGTCTACCGGTGTCAACAGTCTCAGCAGGAGATTCGGGTAAGCAGCAAGGGAAATCAAGACGCACCGGGCATTTAAAGGAAATTAGGAAAGGCATTTTAATAACACAAAAGGCATTTAAAGAAAATTAAAAGGGGCATTTAATAACGCCATGGGAATTCAACGCAGAGGGAATTTAGCTTACATTAGAACTGAGCCGGAGTTGAGCATTTAAATGCAAAATGAGGTAAACCAACACAGACCATTAAAACGCAGACCGAGGTAAACACGCACACTGTATAAAACGCAGAAAGAAACACACACAGTAAAAAAAATGAAATAAAACATACACAACAATTCATAATGGAATAACACGCCCACAGTTAGAGGAATTCACCCACAGAGAACATAAAATACCCACGGAAAGTAAAAACACCAGAAATAATATAAAAAAAGCCCAGTCACAAATGGGAATGCCCGTAGTCAGAGAAAACGCCCACAGTAAATACATCAACAGAAAAAAAAATAAAACGCAGAGAAATATGCAAATTGCGGAGACCCCATTTGATATTACATTTGCCAGAACACATAAACGGTTTTACATTTTCCAGAACTATTCATAAAAACGATTTTACACTGGCCAGAACACCTAAAACGATTTACAAACGATTTTACATTGCCAGAACACATAAAACGATTTTACATTGCCAGAACTATTCATAAAAACGGTTTTACACTGGCCAGAACACCTAAAACGATTTACAAACGATTTTACATTGCCAGAACACCTAAAACGATTTTACATTGCCAGAAATATTCATAAAAATGATTTTACACTGGCCAGAACACCTAAAACGATTTACAAATGATTTTACATTGCCAGAACACATAAAACGATTTTACATTGCCAGAACGCAATGATAACAACAAGTCATTCTACCCTTCCATTTATAAGCAAATCCGCATGAATCCTAACACATTCTACCATAAAAATATGAAGGCATACATGTGCCCTTTCGCTTGCCTTGGATAACATCCCACGCTTCGTGTCGCTCCCGCCTTCTGTGCTTCTCCCACTCGTCGACCGTAGAGGACTCATCGGTACCTCCCATCCAAACTCTAGGGGTACTCTACTTCCCCCCTAGGCCCGTGAGCTGCAAAGGGGCCAAACACAGTCCAGATAGTATACCAAGCTTCCCAGCTTGCCTCCACGGCTGAGCTACCACTCCAACACAGCTGAGTGACGCAAGGCGATTCCCTAAACCCTCACGGTTCCACCCTGCTCTCACTAGGACCTTCTCTTTCTCTCACATGCCCGAAGTGTCTAATACTCTTACAACTCCCCTCGGGAGTAACGAGTTACCCACAGTATATCCTCGGCGATCTCCCTTCCTTCGGGAATCGGGGTATCGCGACTCGGGAATTCGCGGTTCACGCGAACACAATTCACATGCAAAACAAAACCCCGAACCCCGATGGTCAGCGGGTCAACGTTCTTTCCCTGTCGGGGATTTCCCTATCGGGAAATCGGCGGTTGTGGTGTCGTGCGTCTCATGCAACACAAAACCCCGAACCCCGAACTCCGACAGCACGCCACCTGTCCTCCAGTGAACCTCGTGGTCCCACACTGCCACGTCCCTTCGGGACTTCGCGGATCGCGAATCCGCGATGCAAGTTACTTTGTGGTCGAAAACCCCAAACTCCGATGTCCCGATCTCCGGGATCTGATGTCACGCATCCCTCTGATGATCGACGACACCCGTTAATTCGGGAAATCGCTATTCGTGATTTCACGAGGCATAAAACTCTCGCCTCGCCATCCTCCGAATGCCGAATCCCGATCCTCAGGGATCTCACGCCACGTGTCCCTGTCCTGGTCGACGGTTCACCTGAATGCGGGAAATCGCCGATCGCAATTTCAAAGAGTATGAAACTCTTGCCTCCAGGAAGCACCGAATGCCGAAACCCCGAAGTCCGATGGACTTTAATTCTCCGAACCTGCGCTTACAGGTTAACTCCCGCGTAACTCCTCCTTGATCTGACGATCCTCGGGATTTCGCAGAACTTCACGGGGATTTCCAGCCGTCGATTCTCTTCCTCTGAGAACCCTCAACTTGAGTCTCGCTGATACGTGGGAAAAGCGCTGCCCTTCCTGAGCTTCAGCGAATACTCAGACCCCTTGGGGGATTTTGTCTTCCTTTCCCTCAGATGATCAATATCGACGCCTTCCTGGCTCCTTGCTCAAGCAACCTCTGTGCTGAGTCTTTCTGGGTATTCAGCAACCCAATAAAAGCTCCCTCAGTGGATGCTTCCTTTAGATGATAGAACTCAAAGAGTTCCTTCCTCCTGTATAGTCTTCACATTTACTCAACGCCCTCCTGGCGGAGTCTCTTCCCCATAGAACGTTCAGTAGTTCTGGGTTCCTATGCACCTTTTGCGCTTGCTCAATGCCCTCCTGGCAGAGCCTCTCAGAATCCTCAGTGATTCTGGTATTCCCTTAAGAACTCACAACAGAGTTCTTTCTCTCTGTACACCACTGTATACGTGCTCAATGCCCACTTGGCAGAGCTTCTCACAGAATCCTCAACGATTCTGTTAGCAACTGTGTCTCAGCTACACAGCCCTGCCTCTTGAGGTGTTCAGTAACCCCAAAAGTCCTTCTCCTGTATCAGTTGTTGACTTCA
>SNQJ01S0005311.1:40523-72700 GCA_010110895.2 Picea sitchensis
GTAATAAATGGGTTAGGTAGGGAGTAAATGGGGGGGGAGAGTCGGTGAAGGAGGGATAAGGAAGGGAAGGAGTTGGACGGGAGATTATTCTACGGAGGTTGGGGAATGAATTTTGGGGGAGCTCTGGATTTGCAGAGGGAAGTGAAGTTATGGAGTAGGTTTGATAGAGTGCACCAGAGTTGCTGGGGGTTTTGGGCACGGGGGCCAGGATATCCGTTGATATCCTGGAGCTAGGGAGCTACCTAGTTGGCAGGGAGGAACGGTTTTGGGCAGTGTTTTACGGTGCAGTAGTGGTCAAGAAGGCGTTTGGACAAACAAAGGGTATTTAGCATCAGGTTCAGGTATTTATTTAGAATTATGAATTGTTTTTGTATTAATTTGTTATTGAATTTATTATTGATTGTTAAATTTACATGCGTATGTGTTAAAATATTATGGAATTATTGAATTTGTTTACGTAAATTCTACTCGGCCCCTACAGTTCAGAATTATGGAACAACCTCTTACCATCTCATTGATCCTTATTTTGGTTCTAGTGGTTAGCTGAACCAAACTTGATTTTGCAAGATTACTTTTATCCAAATGTAACCTATCCACTATTTTAGGATCAATGTAACAATGAATTGCTCTTGAATTAATTAAAATAACGACAGGTTGATTATTGATCTTACCTTCCACCTCGATCATATTGAATTGGTACTTTGTCTGTCGATCATCTAAGGCTGCATATATTCTTCCCATGTATTTTACTATTGTATCCTCTTACATGTTGTGCATGGTCTTCACTTTGTCTTTTCTGTGAGGGAAATCCTTGTACAAGTGATCTTCTTTGCATCCCCAACATTGGATTGGTGGTCTTCCCCTTTTTCCCAATGATTCTTTTCTCTTGGATTCATCCTTAGTAAGCTGGTGTGGCTGATTTTTATTTGGGATAGTTCTATTAAAAGGAGGTTTGAATCCTTTATATTTATCTTGTCAGACTTCTCCTTCTTCTTATCCCTCCAAGATTTCTTCAAAGACTATTATCCCTTTCCTTTCTCATACAGGTAATTATCCTTCATGTTAGTCTCAGTCAAAGTCTTGGATTCATCATATTGAATATTCTCTTTATAAAAGGATGGAAGTCCACTTAAGAACCTCTGTATTTTCACTCTCATCTTTTATAAACCCCACATACTTTATCAATCCCAAGAATGTCCTTTCATACTCAGCCATGGTCATGCTTCCCAGCCTGAGTTCAAAGAACTCTTGTATTTTCTTTTCATAAAAGTGCTCAGAAAGGTACTCCTTCTGAAAATATTTCTTGAACTTCTTCCAACTTATCCTACTCTCATTAATGTGTTCAACTTCATTCAGTTGATACCACCAAATAGAAACTTTCCCATGTAAATGGTATGTGGAAATTTTGTCTTCTAGGTTTGATGAGTAGTTATGAAATTGAAAATACCTCCTGATTCCAAAAGACCATGCTTCAACATAATATTCCCTTTCCTTTTTACAATCAAAGGATGGTGGCTTAAGCTTCCTTAGATCTCCTTGCAAACTGTCCAATTCATGTCTTCTTCTTTGGTTCCTAACATGAAACACTTATGTTCTACTTATGGAATATTACGATGGATAAAATTTCCTTTCTAAGTGAGGTGATTTATGTCTATGAGTTATGCTATCACTTCTTGAATAAATAGATCTGTTGTATTTATATATTGTTTCACAATATATGCCTTCTTCCTCCCATCTTGATTTTGATCCATTTTTTGTTTTCCTCTACCATTGAATTAAGATTTTCATTACTTGATAATTTATCTTATTTTGTTCTCTCATCAACCTCTCATTTTCTTCTTTGTAACTCTGCACTTCTATTTTTAGGATTCTCACAGTCTCTAATAAGATTTCTTACTCCCCTCTACTCTTGTTCCCTTTTGATTCTCTCTCTATATTATCAACAATGATATTTTTCTCTTTGGCCTCTTTATCATGGTTGTAATATCCCTCTTATTCTTCCATTTCTTGAATATGCATTCTTATATTGAACTGATATATTTATACCCCCTAATTATGAAAAATGTGCAAGAAAACATTTTGTTAGAATTATGCATTTAAAAAACAATTCCGAACAAAACTTGATCCACATGGATATCGGTGGCCACCCACCTTTTCCAACTGGCGCAAAATAGTTTTTTGACAATTTTGGCAATTTACTTTTTTTAGCAGTTTTAACTTCCGGGGCCATTTTGAGGGCCTAAATGAAGGTTTTTCAGGATCTATCTCCCCAATGATATCCAAATGCATAATTTATTCCCCAAAATTAATCTCCTCGACAATACCTTTCCAACAGGCTATCACACGCCTAAAACGAAGATAATATGCAAAAGTTACGACCCCGGGAAGTTGATGTACTAACTTACCCAAATGGGGCCCACATGACTTTTGGTGCTTCATCTCCTAGGGTTAGGTTTTTGGATTTCTAGGGTTTTGGGAATTCTTTATTATTGTGAAAAGGCCTTCAGAGCCTCATTGTAACCTTCTTCTTGCGAATGCGCGCTACCATCACATCTCTTCTCAAAGATAAGCCACCACCATTCCAACAAGCTTGTTTCCACTACATTTTACAGTTTCAACTTATTTTGTTGTTGAATAGAAAACCAATTTTACTGTATCTCTATTATTTTTTGTTAAGCACCTGTTAATAATCTATATTCATTTCATTCTGCTCATAAAATCTGGACCAATGCTATAGGTCCTTTTTCTGCTCAATTCATGAAGAAATATATTATCATTCTCCAAATTCTAACAATTCAATGTTATTATCCTCTAAATCATATTTCCAACAACTGTACTTTTTCCCCAATCTAATATCTAAGTTGAAAGTTATGGCTTCCCGAAAAAGTCAGTTTCATCCTTTTTTTGTTTTGCAACAAGATCTTGTCGAATTATTCCACAACCCCTTTAAATTGGTAAAGAATTCAAATTATGGACAAGTGATTCCTTCAATCCACCTTCCTTGTGACTGGGGGCTCGAACCCATGGGCTTATTCACTCTTTAATTCCTTTCTATGTATTCTTCCACACAAGACCTCGTTCAAAAAACTGTTCACATGATTGTTTACTTCTAGTCCATTCACACCTCTAATCAACCCCTTAAACTTAGCATGAGACCGGTGTCGAAACTAGGTCCTCCAGACTTCAGAATTTATTCCCTCTTCTGGAGTAATACTACTGAAAGTACACTTCGCTAAAGAACCTATGTTATCTCCACTAGTAGATCAGACAGTTGAGATTTAATCTCCTATTGACTGGACGGTCCCAGCCCATCTAGAGGCTCCATAAAATCGACGATCATGACATAATCAGGAACTAGAATGGACATTCCTTAATTAATTTGGGACTTCAGCTCTCTGGGAATCCGAGACATTACAACTCTCAAGTCGTTCAACTCCCCTAGACGTTAACCTGATGAATTTTTCATAAAGTGACGATGATCACTTACCATTAGTTAAAACCTTTTCTTACAATATCCTTCCACTAGTTAATCCAATGGACATGACTTAATCAGGTGTTAGGATGGATGGTCCTTATTCATTCCAAGACTTTAGCGCTCCGATAATACGCGATATTACAACTCCAAATTCATTCAACTCCTCTAGAGTGATACCTACCAAAGTGATTACGTCATCCTTCCACTTCTTGATCTAAGGGTTGAGAAAAGTCCCGAAGGAATATTAGATCGATGCTCTATGTGAATTCATGGACTATGGCTTTATACTTCATGGCTTCGACACTTCGCAGCTTCGGTGTTTTGTAGCTTTCCATAGTCTCGAGTAATCTCCAATGTGGTGAAGTTCGAAAGTCCCAAAACTTCGCTATCCTTCCACTCCGGATCTATGACTCACATTAATCCTAAACTTCCTATCATATTGAATTTTTGATGGGACTTCGCGACTGGGTCCTTTGGTATTTCATGCTTCTGCCCTGTGTCTAATAATAATTGAAGAGGGGAAGCTCAAAATTTTTCCATCTCCTCCTTGGTTTTGATCAACAACTGACTATTGACCAGTTCAATTCGACGGTTGTGACTTAATCTCTCCCAACCTCTATTTTCACCTCTATATGATGGTCCTTGTTCACCGAACTTCAAATCTAACGATATCAAATTCCCTGATTCAATGGTTATGATCGTTCCTGAATTCAAAAGGGAACGATCACAATTCCATGATCTTTTACAAAGGATCTCTATATACACGTTGCTTTGGATTCTACGCCCTACAACCCTATCTCTCCTAAGCTTTAATATCTGGAAGACATTATTTCTTAACCATAATACCCTGTTCAACAATTCTATCCCATACCAGCCTGGTGTTTCAACCATAATATATCATACCAATATGTAAGGTACCCAACCACTCACAGGTTGGGCATGCTACTTCAAGCTTGTTTATGGACTAATTTTGAATTCTGATAAATTTTTAATTAATTAAGAGGCATGAAATATTCACATGTAGAGATCAAGATTCATGGTACAATATAAAAAATGTTTAAACATTCCATGCATTGAAATAACCAACAATCAAGCACTTAAAAAATTCACATCTCAGAGATATTAATCAATACACAGTGGAAATAAATGTATAAGCAGAGAAACACATGACAAAGATCACTTATCTTTAATGAAATGAATCACCAACTAGCTGCAGAATAAGGACCTTCCACCCAACTGTAGACACCATTTTTCCAAGTGTCAACAACAATGTCATGCCCAAGCCAGGGATATCAATCAACAAGGATGGTTCTAGAGTGTCACTCAACTTCCCAAACCAGTCAGCACTCAATCTCTCACAAGCTTCTCAACACACACAACAATCCAAAAAACACCATCTCTCTTCTACCTAGCTTGCACAACCCTAGAGAATGGACCCCCTTCTCTGCCACATAATCCCTCTAGATATCCACCTCCTTCTAGGAATCTAGTGCATCTGGTCAAGATATCCATGATGTGACTCTCATGATTCGTACCTGTGGGAAAAAATTAACACATGCCAATGCATATCCTACATGTAGGCATTAATTCATGGATTGAATACACCAACAATCATTACTTCCAACAAAACCATGGCTCCTCTCCACAATTCGATTTTCTTTCCCAAGACAACATCAAAATGAATGAGGAATGAAGAGTGAGTGAAATAATGAATGGATAAAGAACATATTTAATAGTGTGAACAATGAACAACAAACAATGAGAGAGAGAGTGAACCCCCCAAACAGACCAAAAATGGGTTTATGTATTTCTTGGAATTAAAGAACCACGTGGCCTTCCCCCAAGAAGCTCATGTAACTGATATTATCCATTAAACAAAAATGGGTAAATAAAAATATAAAATAAATAGTTAGCCTCTCAAGCCCCCTCTCATGTGTAATCATATCCCCCTATAACTCTTGTCCTTGTCCGTCTAGAAATCAGTGATGTAATTATCATTATTAATTATCAAAACATTACATTTCCTAGGAACACTGACCTCTTTTAATTGTTTTTTCTCTCTAGACTTTCATAAATTAACAAAATACATTATTTAATATGGGGCTCAAAACCAAGGTATTACATATAGTATTTAGTGTTGTATTCTCCTCGTGGAAATTTTTCGCTTCCGGTTAGCCTCTGGTCCAAAGGATTTCCCTTGGACTTAGGGACTTATCTTGCGAGCCCTGTTATTCCATGAAAATCTGTGTTCTGAAGAACCTGGTCAAATCATTTATTTTGCATGAACTTAGTTAGGCCTCATGTTAAAATGTATGATGTGTTTCTCAAATAGTAGTAATTTTTATTTATTTTACATTATGTAATATTTTCATGCATCTTGATACACTTATTCTCGGGTAATTAACAAATAATGGGCCCTGCTTATTTCTTGTGAGGGTACCCATCAGCTAGTCAATCACCCTGTATACTGAGTGTAGTTAAAGTGATCGATGGAGATACAAGGGAATGCTACTCATCCATGGTAAGTTAGTATTTTATTTGTATATAAAACTTCTATTTTCCTAAATAAGTCCATACAACATCCTAACTTGTTTGCTATTATTGTACAAGTACCAAGGACATTTGTACCATGGATATTTGGGAATACCTTTTCTTATAAAGGTATTAGGGTTCCATCCTTAAATAAATTTGAGTTTGGCACCACAAATGTGACTGTTCTACTATTATAGCTAGTTAACCGAATAATTTTATATAATCATTATGAGAATCTGTGACTCATACCTGATGCCTATGCATTTTATGATTTGTAATACTTTGTTATTGATTCCTTTTCATTTATATGCAATCGTTAGTTACGCCTCTAGTTCACTTACTATCATTTCCTTTGTTGAACGTAATAGTCAATACTCGTTATATTTTGTTTAATATGTAATGATTTCCTTTTGAATATATGCATAGTGCATCTTGAAGAACCATGCTTGAATCTATAATAATTCCTTTTCCAATTATATACATGGAACCTTGGTTAATCTACATTGATTCCTTTCCAGTTGTATAAATTGTATTTCGATGAACCCGATAGCGATTCATTTTAGTTATATACATTACATTTGTTGAAACTTGTTCTCTTCCATACAATTTTCTTATCTGAATAAATATTTGGTTTATTAACTAGGTTTCTACCTACAAGTTTCATTGTTTTATTACTCGTAGTATGATTTTGTTCATAGATCTAGGATCATAATAACTATTAAATTTATTTCACAAATTTTCTACTTGAACTTATGACATTCATCGATCCTCTTTATGATATACCGAGTTTTTATCCACAGTAACGTACAATAAAAACACAATAATATTTAAATTGACATATTCATAACAAGAAATAAAACGTGGAAATTTTGGGGAAACCACATGTTGAAGACCCCATTCCTCCCAACCTTAGACTAGAGTCTATGTCAACCTCTATCACTCCCGAGCTGATTTTGGAATCCAAGGGGCTGCCTATGTGGCCTCTTGTATAATTCTGAGCTTTAGCTCTTTATGTGTAATCTTTGAAAAATTCATTATGAAGTTAGTTTGTGCGTATCCTTCTCAAGCTATAAAGTCGCCTCTTAGGAATGACGTCCCATTCCCTTGTCATGACTTATTTTATTTTTCCTAGGACTTGTGACACTTTTACTGAGCCTCCTGCTCACTAACCACCTGTCAGATTCAATTTTACACATGTTCATAGATTCTCCTATAAATATGGAATGTGTCTTTTTGAAGTTGAGTTAACTCCACAAATTGTGTCAGTTTGTTTCCACTTGGCCAACCCCTTTGGATTCCTAACTCTCTCTTTAACAGTTTATTCAATGTGTGCCCCTTTTTCCACATGTATTTATTTTCATAAAATAATAAAATTTTACAATTCAATTTTGGTCAATTGAGAAATTTGTCTTTTTTGGAAAAATAATTAAAATTCTAAAAAACAATACTATAAGTAATAATTAAAAATAAAAGTTGTGGTATATCATAATAGTGTTTGGGAGCAAACAAAAATTGCTCATCTACAATGGCAGTACCCCAAACCTCATCATTTTTATGATCATTCTCTATTTTTGGTACCACCGTGGAAGGGAGGGGAGGGGGAAAGGGAAAAACAAAAGTACTTGAGAAGATATGGGGAGGGTGATTATGATTAGCTAGATAATGGTATTAGTATAGGCCACGTTGATCCCTTCCACATTCTCAGGGCATGGATCTGAGAGTAAGGCTAGTGAGATTGGTCGTAGAGCAAGGGAATACCAAAGAAGTGTAGGGATAGAGCTTCGTAGAGGTGGGGAGAAAAATAACAAGAAAGGAAATGATAAAAAACATGGAGGCATGGAGGGAAATAATACCATGCCAAATCATAAAGGATATCTTTAAAATGGAAGCGATTCCTCACGATTCCCTTGTACTCTATTGAGTGAATCCTCACATCATTGAAATCCATAGTGTTAATTTTTCCATGAGATGAAATCTACCACAAACGGATCATGATTTAATGCCAAACTTCAGATAAAAAAGTGAGGTACGTGAGGTGGCGGGAAAGAATGACGTATTTAATTACATGGAGGAACAAGTGTAACCCCATATGGGGAGTTGCAATCTGATTGGGCTAAATCGATATATTGCTTAAGTAAGGGTGGGATTGGGTGGAGCTTGGTGTCTATACAAAGATCTCCTTCCGTTAATAAGACCCCCTCATTGGCAAGTATTTAAACAACTTTGTTTTCTTTTCTGTGGATATGGGAGGGGATGAGTATAAGGTTGGGATGAAGGATATATTTTAAGGTCTCAAGAGAGTTAAGAAGATGCCAAATTGGGGATATTTTTGTAGGGTTAGAACCATGTATGATTTTGGTGGCTAGAGTGATGATTATTTGGGAATCACCTTCAATCATAAGTTTGTTTATCCCCAAACATGAGGCTAGCTGAATTCCTCTAAGAAGATCCCAAATATTTGAAATTTTTTGAATCAAACATCGGACTGCCTTCCATAATGTGGTTGATGTATCCTTGACTATTTCTAATTACCACTCTGAAACCTATAGGTCCTAGATTTCCTTTAGAGGCTCCATCAAATTTCATCTTACAAAATCCATGAGGTGGGAATTTCCAAGCGATAGGGATATTATTTGACATGGGATGGGGTAAGGGGTTGGATTGATATTGATTTGGACCTAGGCTTAAGTGCCATTCAGAGAGGATGATTATTTCACTAGGATTGCAAGAGAGGTCCTCTCTAGACCATTGTTGGGACCTTATTGTTTCTTAGGTTCTTCCATAAATCTTAGACCAAACATAAGAAATTGAAGAGTGTTTGGAGTGAAAGACCCATATGTTTCATTCCTTCCCAATTTGTTAAACAAAAAGGAAATGGATTAGCTTCCAGATTATATTGAGAGTTGGGTTGTTGAAGGATATCAATCTCCAATTCTCAATGGCATGGATGATGCTAACATTTTCTCTGTCTGTTGTTCTCATGATTTGGGCCACATTATCCCATATTTTAGAATTGAAAGTAAAATGGTTCATTAGATGCTCCATGGATTCTTCCCGCTACATACAAAGTCGGCACACTGAGGGTCTGGTAAATCCCCTTTTTCTCAATTTGTCCCAACTTAAAATCATATTTTCGAGAAGAAGTAAGAGGAAAGTGGAAACCTTTGGCCAAAGGTTCGATTTCCAGATGGTGTGACAAATATTTTCTTTCATCTGGAGGTCAAATTGGTCCTTAATATTGTAGGATTCTTTAATATTGAAGGTGTCAGTTGAGGAATGACCCTAATGTAGAATATCCTCCCTTTATCTGATACATATTTTTCTTATAGAAGTTGCTTCTTTGCAAGGCTCTAGGTTGCATTCTCCAGGTAGTTCTAGGTTCATGTGCAAAACTTTCTAGTCTCTCCATTGACATGGTTGAGGCCCTACTTTTCATAGATCCATGAACTTTAGGTTTTCTATATTATTCATATGGGAGTGGATATGATAGATAATTTCTAGAGATAGTACATGAGGTAATTTCTGCCAAGAATCCAACCATAAGAGAGATTCTTGACAATCCCATAATTCCCATAAAGCATGTTCCTAGATGAGGGAGAAATTTCTCTAGGGAGAATTCTAGATATTGAAACCTAACATGTGTTCATNTCTTCAATGTGTGGGGAATATTTCTACTTTCATAGTCTAGCCCATAACCCCTCTAGATGCTTAATCCAATGCCACCATATTTTGGTGCCCATTATGTCATTTAGCAGGCATGGGTCACTAATGCAGACCCCCAAACCCTCTGATCCAAGGTCCATGCAGGATCGTTCTAATCTACCCTTTGAGTCTAATTGACTCTTTGGTTTCCCCTTAGGAAATACCCTTTACACTTAATAGTGTATCCATAGGTCCTTATGGGTGTGCTCACATGATCAAACATGAAGCATCAGCCCAAAACTCCTTAACCGAAATAGGATTGCGCCCTTCACAAGTTCGGGACTTCGAGTTTCACAATTTCTCGAATCCTGTTGTCGAGAGTTCTTATCTCTACAACTGTTGAAACCTGAATTGTCGAACTCCGATGCACTTGGCAAAGGTTGAATTTTCAACGGGCTTCTCACTTCATCGATATTTTGGACTTCACAATTTCACGAATCCAAATGCAAGGCTCTCCGTCCTTCAGCTTCCGAACCCTGAAACGGTCAACAAAATTTGACTCCGCTAATTGACGAAGACATGCCACCTGTCGTCCTTGCATTTTTTTACCTTTGACGTAGACTCCTGCCACCTATCACTCTTTTAGGTTTTCAGGACTTTCACTCCCAAAGAGCTGTCTTCTCCATTTCCTGACACCCAATGTGCCAAAATCCTGAAATTTTAATCCAGGTCCTATCGCAACTCGCGACTTCAGGATTTTTTGTTCCACTGCACTCGGCTCCTTGTCGTTGTGATCCCCGAAATGCTGAAATGATCTAACAGCTTGTGCAAAGCACAATCAATGGTCCACATTGATTCTAGATCCTAGAGTGGTAATCTCACCTACCTCTAACCACCCTGAAATTTCCTTGGATCCTACGGTCCTCGTGTTTTCAGGAATTCCCCACAGAGAATTTCAACCGCTTGTTGCTCCTTTATAACTCATGTGAAATAAACCAAGGTTATTCATCTGGGATTTAACTTCTACAAAACGAATTTGCTTCATCTCCCCCTTGTTTATCTCTAGGTACTAACCCTCCTGAGATTTCCTTGCAACCTTGAGTCTTCAATAAGACTCTTGCATGCACTTCTTGCGACAGTCCCTCAAATACTTCTAAGTATTTGATTCTCTCGACTCTGTGCACTTTTTTGCAACAACAGTCTTCCAATTCACCCCTTGGTTGATAAGTTCTCAACTTTCAATCATCCTACGCACACCTTGCACGGCTCCTGTGTCTCACCTACACTTTTGCGGGAATGAGAACAACGGTATCCCTCCTAATCTTTTAGAGATAAACTCTAAGTCTCCATCAACGCACTTCTTGCTAACGATTTTCACTGCACTCCTTGCAGGAACTTCTCACTCAGGAAGAGAAACAATTGAAACTCATTCTCTCTCTCTCTCATAATTCAAACTTTTAACATGAAATCATACATTCACACAATATTAAAGCAAATGCATAATAGAGAGAGTAAACAACCATAAGCATACCATTCAGCATGTATACATAGAAAACATCATGACACCATAATTTGAATTAAAGCTTCATATATTAATTCAAAGCTCCTGTACATGAGTTCTTCTTCTCAACTCTCTACTACATCTCTCTTCTTTCCTATGCTCAATGATCTCTGATTGTTAATGTTCCAACGATACAAAGGTGAGGGTGTCTATAGTCGGTTTTCCCTCCTATGCTCTAAACTGTCTAATCTAGTATTTAATTTACCTACTTACATTAACTATGCATAAATGCCTCTACCTACTACAAATGAGAGAAAATCGCTCATGATCTGTTTACATCCTCCAAAATATAAATGCAAGGTACGCCTTATTACATTAATATTTCAAAAACATTCCAAAACACTTTTGCAATGTGCTAAAATGTGTTAGCACTCATCCCAGCTGTCTTCCGCCCCCATGCTCGCTTGCTGCTGGTGATGCTCATGCATCAGTCACGAATCCAAAGACCACCCTTAAGATTCGGTTTGCATAGTTTCCAACTAACCAATGCCCATTTTCTTACTCAATTGTGACCTTGCCAAATAAATCTTCTTTGGATATTATGAATGGTTTTGAGCACTGATTGTGGGGCAACAAGGGCGGAGATGAGATAGACATGTATATCCTGGAGAACATATTTTAGGAGGAAAAGACAACCAACAAGGTTAAGGGATGTAAAAGTCCAATAATTCAAGCGGTCAGTTAAAGATTGGATGAGAGGGGCAGAGGAGATATTAAGAGCCATTAAATCAGTGAGAGGGATTTCAAGGTATTTGGATGGAATGGAACTCTGAGGAATGTCCTGCATGTGAGAAATTAGATTCTAAATAGATACATGGGTATTCAATAAAACGATATGAGATTTGGAAAGGTTAATAGAGGTTCTTGATGCTTCACTAAATATCATATTATGATTTTTAATTTTTTGGCTTCCTCTGCAGCATAAATTCCCTTTAGCATTTTTTCGTCGACAAATTGACTATGAGAGGCAGCTGACTAAATAACATGTAGAGGTATGCCTTGAAGGGATCCTTCCACTATAGAGAATTTAATGTATTGTCTCAGTCCTTCAACCATAATAATGAAGATGAAGGGGGAGAGAGGGTCTCCTTTGAGAATTCCTCTTGAGGGGATAAAAGTATTAGAGGGGACACCATTAACAAGGATGAAAAATAAATATGAAGAGATCGGGGTATGAATCCAAGTTAGCCACTGATTGTTGAAGCCAAAATATGAAAGAATGAAATTAATGTATTTCCATATTAATCGATCAAATGATTTTGAGAGATCCAGTTTGGTAAGCATACCTAGGGTCCTAGTGTATTTGAGAGAATGACTTACCTCATACACCAATATTACATTGTCAAGAATTTGGCATCCTTCGACATACCACAAATTATCCTTATTGATTATGAAGGGGAGAATTGGCTTGATTCTAAGGGATATGACCTTAGTGACAATTTTGTAGATAACATTTCACAAAGAAATGGTTTTGAACTATTTTGGATGAGAGACCCTTTCCTCCTTAGGAATTAGAGTGATAAATGTTGCATTAAGTGTTGGTAGAAATTTTCCAGAAGTTTGAGATTCCTCAACAAGCTACTAGACTTCCTCATGAACCATTGCCTAACACTGATGGAAGAAATCAACTGTGAAGCCATCAAGGCTTGGAGATTTTGTGTCTGACATCTCCTTCATATCCTAATCCACTTCCTTGATTGACATGGTTTGCATAAGTGCCTCATTTTGTTTCTTTGGAGATGAGATCTAGAATATACTGGGTGATTTTATCTATAAATTGTGATATGTCAGGAATTCGTTCTGAGAGTAGATTCCTATAGTAATTGATGAGTTAAAAATACATTCCTTCATGATCTATAATAGTTTAGCCCTGGTCATTTTCCAATTTGGTGACCCGGTTGACATATCCACTATGTATCATGGAGTAATGGGAGAACTTGGTGTTCTTTTCTCTATCCCTAAGCCATTGAACCCTCGATTTTTGGTGCCATAAAATTTTCTCTTGCTTATATATTTCCTCCAGTTTCTATTTTAAAATCTCCTCTTCATCCTTCAGAGAATCTAAGTGGCCTCAGGACATGAATTCTTTTTGGATTTCCTCCAGGCGCTATTATATGGATTGTTGAGCCTGAAATATATTACCAAATACAATCTTATTCCAATTTCGAAACTATTTTTTAAATTTATTCAACCTCTACCAAAATATAAACATTAGTGATCCATACAATATTGCATTTTTTTGCCACCATGTTTTGGCTAGATCCTGAAAGTTCGGGTAAGAGAACCAAAAATTTTCAAACCTAAAAGGATTGAATTTAGGGGTACTAACAATATCAATCCAAAATTGAATTGGCCAATGGTCTAATATATATTTGGAAAGAATACTCACTTCAATGAGGGGTTTGTCCCACTTTAGGGATTCCAATATGAGGAAGCAGTCCAGGCGACAAGCCACCTAATGTGAAACAGAGTGCCTATTTGTCCATATGAAAGTACCATTCCTAGATTCAATGTCGATTCTATGCATGTCCTATATCATATTTTGGAAGCTCTTACTATCCTTATCCATTCTTCCGGAGCCTCCTTTATTTTCTTCCAAAGATAGGATAATGTTAAAGTCACACCCTATAATCCACCATTGTTGGCCCAGAAGGTTTCCAATGGCTGGTAGGCTTTTCAAGAAGTTTTACTTTTCCTATGTTGTCTGAGGGCCATAAGAGTTTGTTACTATTCCCTCCTTGTTGGATCCAATATCCCAATACTAGGCGGTGAGAGTCCAGGTAGTGGAGTAAAAAATATCCAATATTACAGTTCTAGGGTTCCATAGGACAACTGTTCCACCCGTTGATCTAATGGATTCATTGAAAACATAACTTCCTTGATGTCAGCACCACGAAAATACTTCTTCTAGAATGTTGTATGTGCATTTTTTTTCTTGAAGCAATAGAGTATCTTGTTCCTCTGCCATGATATAATTCCAGACAACTCTTTGTTTAGTTCTCTTGTTTAGGCCTCTTATGTTCCAAGAGATAATATTCATGAAAAATGGGGTGGGGCAGAGAGGAAACTATCGATAAGTCTTTGTAATTTCCCCGAGTTTATCATGAAGTTGCTCATCTCATGGATGAGTTGTTGTGCTGATTTTTTCCCTCATATTTTTCCTTCCTTGGGAATTTTCTTTTGATATTTGTGCAGATCTAAGTGGATTCCCAATACCTCACTAGATCAAGATGTTCCTCCTTCTATTGAGTTGAGATATAGCTTGTGATCCTTGCATAATTCCTTGATCATTTCTATATCTATGTCTGCCATATCCCTTTCATCCAAAATCATGTCCATATCCCCACCGTCTTCTATGAGTTGATCCTCCTTAGCCTGTTGCTGGAAGCCCAATATGATTTCATGATATTTGATACAATCAAAAGAGATTACACTTTTCTTTAGCTTCCATCACCTCAAATCTGTAGGCATCCTTCTGAGTTTGGAAATGATTGTTGGATTGAAGCCTACCTTATAAATTTTTATCGATTGTTTTATTTTTAATTCATGATTGAAAGCATGAATTAAACATAAACTTGGCTTCTCTTAATAATTGTTTTCCTTGGAAATATCTTTCTACAAACCATTCTTATGTAATCAAAATGTAAATCCTTTTAAATGGTTGTTGGATCCATTTTTTTTGTCTGTTAATATGATTATTATTGTTTCAATGGTTTGATGGTTCATTATCAAATTTCTTGGGCATATGGAAAACTTTGGTTAATTATTTGATATTATTATCACGAGTTTAATGGTCGCATCAACATTCATGCCAATGAATACACCCCTGTTGTCCTCGCGTCCTCACCTCACCCTGTTGGCTTAACATATTAATGAGCCATTCATTAGATGCATAGGGTTTTGGTACTCTGTATGTTTGGCTCTCATCACAAGGGATGGTAAGGATTACAATCAAAATCTTGGTTTTCACACCCACTATCTGAGTGATGATAACACACAGGCTATGTTATTTTTTGTTTATTCACTCTCCACTCAGATTTGTTCCTACTTCTCCCATGATTGGAACCTGAAACTATTCCGAGTAATATCTATTGCCTCCTTTTCACAGTGACCATGGCTCCTTTGGTTCGGATTGAACCAAATGACTATGAGTTTATTTTTTAAGAAAACTTCTACTTGCATGCTAGAGACACATTTTTCCAGGATTAATTATGTGCAAATGGTTACGAATTAGGCCAAATTGTTTAAAACCCATTTCAAAAATGGGGTCATTTACCTTCCCCTCATGCAGATTATTCATAAACGAATCCATTTCAGAGGTATGTTTTGTTTTTTGGATAGCATTTTTATTGAAAAAACAATTCGGTTGAGTTTTTCTTTTTTCCCCTTTCCTCTCTGTGGGTTTGAATATATGCAGAAAACGAATGAATTCTATCATAGACAAAAGCTAAACACTGCTATCAAATACCTGTGTGTTGATCCACATGATTACTATCTATTCACTGAACCAAATTTTGTTCCTTTGCAAACCCCCATGGTTAAGGAACCAATATGCATTTTTTTCACCCAAAATAATGTTGGAACAGGTAATGGATGTGCAGAAAGGAAGGTTCTCTCCTACTCTTGTTTCTAAGTATAATCAGGGTCATAGTAACAAACCTACTATCAAGAAATTAAAAAAAAAAATGAGAAATAGGGTAACTCAAATTCGATCTTTATAAACAATAGAACTAAGTAGCCTAATAATATGATCATTAGAGAACTAAAAAAATTCCACCTTCATAAATTTGGATTTTTCAAATTGCTGAAATAGTTAATAATTGTTTATTTTTGGATTTGATTATGTTTGAAAAAAATTAAATAAACTGGTTTTTCTTTTTGATTTTTACTATTTTAGACTGGCTACAGAAACCTGTAGCTGGCTACAGAATCCTCTAGCTTATCATTTTTCTAAAAATCAATTTGAATTATTATCTAAAATCAAGTCTCTTTTAATAAAAATTAGTTATTAGTAATTGTGTGTTCTAAAATTATTGAATTGTTGTTTCTTTTCTCAGGAATTGGGAGATCTTGCTGTTGATTATTGGGAGTTAATATTTTCAAATATGCATCTAAATGATTAGTAGTTTCTCCTTCTTTTTGTTTTGTTAAAAAAAAAAAAAATCGATTTATCTTTGAATAAATCCAACTCTGTTATAAGTGGTTCCCAGCCCACTATTTTTGTGAGGTTACTTGATTTTGTGAGATCCAACTCTATTTTGTGAGATATGAGTATGTGATATCAGGTTACTTTAGATATTGTTCATTTTGTAAGTGAAGGGAATCTTTTCTTGGAACAGATTATGGACATGTAATTCTCATAACTGAATGGACAAGTGACTGACATTGTGGCTTTAGACATGGGTGACACTATTCCATTTATGTTTTTCTTTTTATTATGGAAGATTGATATGTTATGCAGCTTTAGTCTCATTAGCATGCGATGTTTCATTTTATTCAATGCTTTAAATTTGGTCTATAATTTGTTGTTTCATATATTTTGTATGTGATCATCATTTCGACTTTAATATCACAATTTATCCTTGATGTTTAGTTGATGTATCCAATGAATGTTTCATATTAAAGTTTATTTTACTATAATCATTCATAATCATAATAACACTGGATCTACATTTTTGTTACTATGTTCATATATCCTAGCTGTCAATAAACACCTTGAGTTTATTCTGGAGATGTTATTACAAGCCTGCCACATTATTCTCCCACAGGCAAGACAACTGGAAGTTTGGATTGCTCAGGGATATAGACATTGTATGAGATTAATTTCAGGTTAGTTTTATTTATGTTATTAGTCTATTTTATTAGTGAGACAACAGAGTTTAAATTGGTTGTGACCATTACTCTATCCTTGTTTCAAATCATGTTTTATTAGTATTTTTTTTGCTAAGTTCTTAGATCTTAGATTATAAAACAGAAAATATAAAAATATGTGCTTTCTTTATCTACTTTTGAAAACAATTACCAAACATTAATTTCACAAGGCATTCATCAAAAACTTGCAATTTGTAAATACTCTGTTCATAATCACATATTTGTGTTTTTGAAACATTTGTAATAATTAGATCCACGTATATAGTATTATAGTTTTAGCTTTAGAGTAGTTTATTTCTTTGTTTTAAGACCCTAGTTGGCTATCAGAGCCATTAAACCCGTCATAATAGATCACAACAAATGACTTGGGTTAATTACATAACCCCGATTTGCATCTATTCTTCTAGTTGATGGTTTGTCAGTTACGCCCATCAACAAATGGCACTAGAGGGAGGGTCACACTGACAATATGGCCTTGCAGGGGTCTTTGTTTTGAATGTATTTAATTCCCCATGGCTCCCCAAATCACTGTGTTGGAACATGCTTTCCATTTCTCATTACCTGATATTCCTAATGAGACAGTCTCTGGCTTGTCCAAACTCACCTTTGATGGTGGGGGGGATGTATCTGCTAAATACCATATTAATAAGTTTTGGTGTAAATGCATTAAGCATGATATTTCAAATTTGAAGGTTTTATGAAGATTGTTTTCTTTTACTTTTAGGGGTCGGATTAAACATTGGTTTGAGTCTTTTCCAGCATATCACATTTTTTATTGGTTTCAATTGGTAGAGGAATTTTTATATGCCTTTGAAATCTATGATTACAATAAATTATGTGAATAATTTTAGACTTTGCTAATCAATGACAATTCATCTTCAGAAGGATTTTCGACAAGAATCCATCATGTTCTTTGTAAATTTAATCTTGATGACATTTCATTTGTATTAAATCTCCTCTATGATTCTCGCATCCATTTCATCCAGTCATATTCAATCACGAATGATGAAGAAGTTACAAATCCTATCACTCAATTGCGAGAAGAATTTTGTTCGCAGGATGAGAGGAATCCATCCAAAATTTTTGAACAAGCAATGGAGATTCTATCTATTGAAAAAGTTCTTACTCAGTCAAATTGGTTTTTCCTCTGAATCAATGTATTTTCAGTCCTCGACCATCGTGGAAGAAGATTCGATGTTGGGTCAAGAATAATGTCCTCATTTTTGTAACTCATGCTCTAATCAATATGTAAATTCGTTTATTGAAGAACACTTAGGTGACAGAAATCATCTTAATCATTATAACACTCCTATGAAACTGATTAGAGATGTAGATATGCAATTGGAAGAAGAAACCTTAAACCTTCATCCTCAAATCATACGTTATCGACATGAAATATTACATGTTTGTCATGAAAATTTTGAATTATCTATCATACAGGAGGCAAATCTAGATGATCATATTATGTTGGAGAAATTATCACCAAAACAGAGTGAAAGTTTTGAGGAAACTGAAGAGAAGTCTCTTGAGAATACCATTGTTAAATATCATAGCTCAAGATATTATTTTCATGTGCTTAATTCTGACTTCTTTTACTCTTTATATCCTGATCTCTTCTTAGATTTTGGCGGACTTGATACTTACCCACAGTATCTTACTCTTTTCCACCACAATCAAATTTTTTTGTTATGTCAAAATTTGGTGAAACTAATTCCAAACATAACTTTTATGAAGTCAGATTTGATGCTCTTTCACTTCCATCACTCGCATGGAAAAAGGACATGTTGCAAGAGAATTTTACATGGTTTATTTTTGAACAAGTCCATGCACTCATTCATACAGAGATCAAATATTCTACATTGCTATATTCGTTCTTTTATTAGTTTGAATTTTAATGTTTATGCTTCACATTTTGAAACGATCAATCTTATCAAAGGAAGTGTTCAAACCAATGATCTAATTGATTTCATGAATCCTCTTATGATGCGTTCCTCATTGATATATCCATTTCATCAAAGTCAAAGTTTTCATCCTAATTTTTATGAGTGGATCTTAGAATGGCTTGAAGATTCATACATAAAAAATATTCATAATAAAGATAAAGTTGTGCTTGCCTTCTTTCTACCTAAATATCTAGGAAGTGCTTACTTTTTTCCTACCTAAATATCTAGGAAGTAAGTATTTGAAATGATTTTTTAGATCCTCCATGTGAAGAAATTATTGAACACTTGAAGAATTGTCAGGAGAATGGGGCACTTCGGCTTTGGCTAATGGTTATGTCAAGTCCCCATAATCTTGACAACTTTTCCAAACTTACTTACACTCGTCCATGCCATTATGACCCATATCATGACAAGATTGCAGAATGGTTCGAGGATTCATACATCAAGAAGTTTCAAGGGAATGGTAAGGTCACGCTTGCTTTGTTTTTTTATGATGAAAAAGGTAAGTATGATATATTTTTGTCATTTTTCGATATACTACCATTCGTGTTAGTAATATTTGATTTTTTTTCCATTGCAGGATTGGAGTTACTCGAATGACTATATTGGAAACATGTCTTCACTGAGTATTTTGACTTGTTTAGTAGATAAAGGAGGTTTAGGAATAGGTTTCCTTTAGTTTTATTTCTCATTGTTTCTCTTTGTAATAATGTAGTTAAAGTACACAAGAGGCCACACCAAGAGATCCATAGTCTGACTATTATCAGGGAATTCCACTTTATATCTTTTTCTCTCTTCTTTTCAATGAGTATTTCCTTTCAAAAACACAGGAAAAATTTAAATGGAAAGTAAGGAGATAAGTAAATTTAAACTATCAATTCAACCCTGGCCCAAGCTGCCATGAGTAGGAATGCAATCATATTAATAAGGATTTTTTTGTTTTGTTTTAGGCTCTCAAGAAGGATTTCACCTGATGATTTTTGTTCTATCCTTTTGTAAATATTTATGATTTTTTCTTTTCTGTTTCTTATTTTTAGTTCTTTTCATTTTGCTTGATTTTGTTTTATTTTCGAATAATTATATCTGAGTCACCATTTCATTTGTGAAAGGGAAATTAGAATTTTCATTCATTAGAAACAACTGACAACTCCTCAAAGCACCAGTGTTGTACATGCTAAAACTTAGATCAACAGAAGAAAATTTCTATTTAAATCAGTGTTTCTGGTTTCTCTTTAAAATTACGAGAAGACATGATTGTCATTAATAAAACTCTTAATGTTGCCCCTATTTTAAGGAAAACAAATCAGGTATACCTTCCTCTACTCGATATGGATTCTTAATGGAAATATAAGTGTTCATATCATGATGAAGGCCATCAAATGAGAAAATAAGTTGTAAAAGATCAAGTTTTGTTTTCAAATTTGAGATTTTCAGCATCACCCTGTTCTCTTGAATATCATAAAGTTTTTGTATATTTGTAAACAAATCCTAGAGATTTGAAAGAACTGCAAGGTGTGGGAAGTGTCTATAAACCTGTGGAGACACTAAACATGTCATCTAGAAGCGGGTAAATGCATGCATGATTCCAAGGAAACTTTGTCGGGGTACTGAACAGGCCTTCTGGGAGCGAAGAAATGTCACGTTTAAGAAAATTTTCAATTATGTCTTTTGGAATTGATCAAAAGTAAAGATGTTGTTTATCATGGATGGATAAATCTTGGTCATGATAGAGGTGTTAGAGTGGGTTAAATGGCATCCCTGTTGAGGCTATGGACGCCTACTTGCAGCAGTGGCCCTATCAACAGTATCAGAGTCGGTTGCCTAAACATTGTTTCACTCATAATCAAAATCTGATACCAGATTGCATTTTTTGACAGAAACACATCTGACACTAGACTATGTTATTTTCTAAGATTTGATCAGAATGATTGACTTGCTGTTAATTATTTCTTAAATTTTCATTCTTTCTGATTCATCCTAATGTGAATTTTCTAGTGATGCAGAGATAACTACTTCACCCAATATGTCGTCATTGTTGGAAGATAAATATGATTTCTTAATATTTGATACACTCGAAAGATATTACACTTTTCTTTAGCTTCCATCACCTCGAATCTGTAGGCATCCTTCTAAGTTTGGAAATGATTGTTCGATTGAAGCCTACATTATTAATTTTTATTGTTTGCATTTTCGATTGTTTTATTTTTAATTCATGACTGAAAGCATGAATTAAGCATAAACTTGGCTTCGCTTAATAATTTTGTTCCTTAGAAATATCTTTCTACAAACCATTCTTATGCAATCAAAATGTAAATCCTTTTAAATGGTTGTTGGATCCATTTTTTGTGTTAATATGATTATTATTGTTTCAATGGTTTGATGGTTCATTATCAAATTGCTTGGGCACATGGAAAACGTTGGTTAATTATTTGATATTCGTCTCACGAGTTTAATGGTCACATCAACATTCATGCCAATGAATACACACCTGTTGTACTCGCGCCCTCATCTCATCTTGTTGGTTTAACATATTAATGATACATTCATTACATGCATAGGGTTTCAGTACTTTGTATGTTTGGCTCTCATCACAAGTGATGGTAAGGATTACAATCAAACCCCTTGTTTTCACTCCCACTATCTGAGTGATGATAACAGATAGGCTATGTTATTTTTTGTGTCTTCACTCTGCACTCAGACTTGTTCCTACTGCTCCCATGATTGGAACTTGAAACTATTCTGAGTAATCTTTTTTGCATCCTTTTCATAGTGACCATGGATCCTTTGATTCGGATTGAACCAAATGACTATGAGTTTCGTTTTTAAGAAAATTCGTAATTTCATGCCAGAGACATGTTTTTGCACGAGCAATTTTTAGGAAACGATTACGAATTAGGCCAAACCGTATAAAACCCATTTCAGATATGGGGTCATTTACCTTCTTCTTGGGTCAATTCTTCGGAAACAAATCCATTTCAGAGATATGTTTCATTTTCTGGATAGCATTTTCTCAAAAAATTTGTTTCATCTGAGTTTTTTAGTTTTTCCCCTTTCCTCTCTGTGGGTTTGATGATATGCAGAAAACAACTAAATTCTGTCATAGACAGAAGCTAAACCCTGCTATCAAAGATGTGTGTGTTGATCCACATGATTACTATATATTCACTGAACCAAACTTTGTTCCTTTGCAAACCCCCATGGTTAAGGAACCACGATGCATTTTTTTCACCCAGAATAACATTGGAACGGGTAATGGATGTGCAGAAAGGAAGATTCTCTCCTACTCTTATTTCTGAGCATAATCAATGTCATAGAAACAAACCTATTGTCAAGAAATTTAAAAAAAAATGAGAAACAGGGTAACTCAGATTCGAGCTTTATAAACAATAGAACTAAGCAGCCTAATAATAGGATCATTAGAAAACTAAACAAATTCCACCTTCATAAATTCGGATTTGTCAAATTGCTGAAATTGTTAATAATTGTTTATTTTTGGATTTGTTTCTGTTTGAAAAATCTGAAATAAACAATTTTTATTTTTTTTTTACTATTTTAGCGTGGCTACAGAAACCTGTAGTTGGCTATAGAATCATGTAGCTTATCTTTTTCTAAAAATCAATTTGAATTATTATCTAAAATCGAGTCTCTTTAAATAAAAAATAGTTATTAGTAATTGTTTGTTCTAAAATTATCAAATTGTTGTTGCTTTTCTCAGGAATTGGGAGACCTTGTTGTTGATTATTGGGAGTTAATATTTTCAATTATGCATCTAAATGATTAGTAGTTTCTCCTTCTTTTTCGTTTTGTAAAAAAAAAAAACTTTGATTTATCTTTGAATAAATCCAACTCTGTTATAAGTGGTTCCCAACCTACTATTTTTGTGAGGCTACTTGATTTTGTGAGATCCAACTCTATTTTGTGAGATATGAGTATGTGATCTCAGGTTACTTTAAATATTGTTCATTTTGTATGTGAAGGGCATATTTTCTTGGAACAAATTATGGACATGTAATTCTCAAAACTGAATGGACAAGTGATTCACATTGCGTCTTTAGACCTGGGTGACACTGTTCCATTTATTTTTTTCTTTTTATTATGGAAGATTGATATGTTATGCAGCTTTAGTCTCATTAGCATGCGATGTTTCATTTTATTCAATGCTTTAAATTTGGTCTATAATTTGTTGTTTCATATATTATGTATGTGATCATCATTTCAACTTTGATATCACAATTTATCCTTGATGTTTTGTTGATGTATCCAATGAATGTTTCATATTAAAGTTTCTTTTACTATAATCATTCATAATCATAATATCACCAGATCTACATTTTTGTTACTATGTTCATATATCCTCTAGCTGTCAATAAACACCTTGAGTTTATTCTGGAGATGTTATTACAAGCCTGCTGTGGATTTCTCCCACAGGCAAGATAGTTGGAAGTTTGGATTGCAAAGGGATATAGACACTTTATGAGATTAATTTAAGGTTAGTTTTATTCTCATTTAATTTCGGTTATTAGTCTATTTTATTAGTGAGACAAGAGAGTTTAAATTGCTTGTGACCATTACTCTATCCGTGTTTCAAGTCATGTTTTATTAGTATCTTTTTTGTTAAGTTCTTAAATCTTAGATTATAAAACAGAAAATATAAAAATATATTCTTTCTTTATCTACTTTCAAAACAAATTACCAAACATTGATGTCACAATGCATTCATCAGAAACTTGAAATTTGTAAATACTCTGTTCATAATCACATATTTATGTTTTTGAAACACTTGTAAATAATTAGATCCACGTATATTGTATTATAGTTTTAGCTTTAGAGTAGTTTATTTCTTTGTTTTAGGACCCTAGTTGGCTAACAGAGCCACTAAACCCATCATAATAGATCACACCAAATGACTTGGGTTAATTAGACAACCCTGGTCCATATCTATTCTTCCAGTTGATGGTGTGTCACTTACACCTGTCAACAAATGGCACTAGAAGGAGGGCCATAATGACAAGCTGGCCTTGCAGGAGTATTTGTTTTGAATGTATTTAATTCCCCATGGTTCCTCAAATCACTATGTTGGAACATGCTTTCTACTTATCATTACCTGATATTCCCAACGAGACAGTCTCTCGCTTGTCCAAACTCACCCTTTATGGTGGGGGAGTGTAACACCCCATATATTGGCCTTTAGGGTGTTAGAACATTGATTGTTTACTCATCTTAGTAATTTAGTCCTTAGCATTGGTTTGGGCTCAGTTAGATTGGGATAGATATTTGAGATATGTACATCTTGACCTAATTATGGGTTGCATGATATTACTTTCATTGTTGTATATTCATGATGATAATAGCTCCTTGGTTTGTTTAAACATGCAAGTTAAAATGTGGAATTTAGGTACATGGATACTAGTTCAAGTTATGATGTGAATGCATAACATATGTCAGGCATGATAAAAATAAACATGCATTTCTTAAATTGAACGTCAATAAAGATATGGATCCTTATATGAAATTATTATGTATATGCATAGATATGAGTTATTGGTGAATTAACTTGTAGGTTAATGAGCTATGTGATAGCCAAATCACTGTAGTGTTGAGGTGACTTGGATATCATAGATATCAAGAAGATAGTATATGCTATATGTTGTACTTATTATTTAATTTATGATTCAAAATATTTCTACGATTTGTGGTAAGTGTGGTTTTGACAGGACACACAGCTTGCCTAGAGTGGTTGTTTGATGACGTGATTCTAAGAACAATAGTTGCACAATAGGGCTTGATGTAGGGTGTTGACCCTATTTCTATAAGGAGGGGTGGAGGTATTTCCCACCGTTTATCCTCTGAAACATAGAGTCATAAGAGGGTTGTGTGAAGTCATGCTCCCCTAGACGCGTGTTAGCGACTGCTAGTTGTGTTGACCCTAGTTATATAAGGAGGGGTGGAGGTATTTCCCACCGTTTATCCTCCGAAACCTAAAGTCATGGGAGGGTTGTGTGAAGTCACTCTCCCTTGGACGTTTAATGGCGACTACTAGTTTCCTGTTGGGGAAGCTTGGTCGAGATGTATGATACTTTCTCTTATGAGTTCTATGTGGATTCAGGTCAATATAGTTGACGCTCCAACCTAGTCCAACAGAGGAAAGGATAGGATGGAAGATGGAAGTAGATTAGGAAGGAAGGATGCTTCGATGTTAGTTGAGAATACCGATTGGGGATTAGAGATGCCACCATTGTTTACTCACTTGGTTCCTGCCATGTTTAAAATCCTCTTTGATTTCCTATTGATATTTTAAGTGTGATAATGAGTTATTCATGAATTAGTGTAATTTTGTTTGTTAAGAGTATTAAATGATGCATTACTTGATCTGTTGTCCTACATGTCTTGGTGATCATATAGTAAATATGCACTAGAGGCAATGATTGTTTATCATTGGTACATACATGAGATATGTGTCCGCTAGCTATGCACACATACCCTATCTATGTACACTAGTACAATTAATTAATGTATTAATTATTAAAGTAAATTATTAACTATTTAATTGAATGTTTATTGAATATGTAAATTATATTGCATAAAAAATATCTAGAAGCATTAAATACCTTATTGACCTTGATAGATGGTGGTTATGATGAATTAAATGAGCATGGTGGGGTGTTATGCACCTTTTGGTAAAATTGTCAAATTACATTTATTAGCTAGCATGAGAAGAAAGACTTTTCATTTTATTTATTATTGTTTAATGCAAGTCATTTATATTTTAGTTTTATTTTAATCTTTTTCCCAAAAATCTAGATAGGGGAGGTTGATGGATAATAATGAGGGTGGTTGAGGAGACTTAGGGAAGGGTGTATGAAAACTTGATAAATAGGGAGGAGAAGTGATAAGGAATGGGGGGATTGAGAGGTTTGAGCATGATGAGAGGTTGTGAAATCTTTGGAAGATATATTTATTATGATGGTTTTCTTTGAGCATTTGTTCTTTGTTGTTCTTGGAGTCATGGGCACGGAGGGTCGAGAAACTGAAAGGTTTCTTGGAGCTAGGAAGCCGGCTAGACTCCAAGTTGGTTGGGAGGATTCTGTTGTTTCACTCTGGGCAAGCGGGAAAAGAATGTTTGGAAGCACCCATGACTACATTAAAACCAATGAGCTTTGACAAGATAAGGAGGAGGTATTTTTCGATGGCATTTGGTTATTGATATTTTTTATAAACTTTTGTTTTAAGTTCTAAATCATAGAGTTAACATATTACTTATTTGATCATGTTATCTAGATTTATCATTGAGCAAATGTAGAAGAATTGTGTAAATGAAAATCAATGAAATTATGCTAAAACAAAGTTGTTATTGTGTATGTATTTAATGAAAGGTTAATTGTTTAACATCCTACATGGGTGTTACATATGGTATCAGAGCGTAGGCTCAAACAATGGGACCAAAGGGGTCATCATCTTTATGTACTATTCTAAATAGATAGTTAGATTCAGTTTTTAAATATTTAGCATTCATTCCTTGCAATTAACCAAATAAAATTTCAACATTTATTACCATGTAGCAATTATGTTCATAGATTAAGAGAAAGACAAAAAAAAACTTAATCAAGACAAGATACTCTTGGCTACCTTCTACTTCCTTATGATGACCATTGTTATTTGTATAAAATAATGCAAAATAGAATTTCTCATAATATTCTTAGTAACATTGAATCATACTCAAAATATGATGTTTGTTTTTATGTCAATACTATGTACTAGAGTTCTATTCCGACATTTAGAACCATTTCAACAGAGACATGCATTCCCATGATTTTTCCCCACTTGAAACGACCAATTTACCTTGTTGAAGGAATCTATGCTCATTTACTTTTGTTGACTAACATATTGTGAGACTGATGCATATACCATATGCAGTGGTTGGCTTCATTGCATACATATCTCCAACGCATATATCCTTCCGTGTCATCACTCAAGTTATACCAACGACTGGCTTTTGATTGTACTAAATGAGGTGCTCCTGTATTACTGATTATTCAGAATTTAGCTCGTTGTTTTTAGACTACAAAATTATACAACACACCGTGCAAATGTACTCTGAAATTTGTTTTTGCTCATTCGTCTTATGGCCACCTATCTCTTGTTTTCACTGAAAAGTTATAAAATTTTGGATGTCTTATGATTTATCTCCAACTAGGGCTTTAAGCAACGCTTTCTCAGGATTTCACAATCTCAAGTCCTCCAAAACGTTTATGCATTATTTGGGATAGAAAGTTATGGGCCTCAGATAACTTGACTGGTTTCATGATACCATGTTTACAACTTTACATTTCATAACATTGATCTCACAATCTTTATCAAGATGACCAATTGGTTTTTTTTACATTCGGTCTAAATGAGAAACCACTTTTTAACTTTTCATAGTTCAAGATGAGTGCTTGGGGCCAAAGGGACCTGGAATCAAGATGTGTAGTCCTAGGAGAAGCTACGAAGAGAAAAGAAACATCTGAGGCCAAGGGAAAGGAACTCGTGATAAAAGTATGGTTGCTTAGCTTAATCCAAGTGACGTTACTCCATAGCGAACATGTCTGGATTTAAGGTCTCTTAGAGATGAGATGTCTACTATCTATGCAAGAGTAACTCCGTTATCATGATTCACACTGACCTACAACCACCCAACAAGTTAGTGGGACCTCCCTCTCACTTGATGCCTCCAACAACCAAGATAGGCTGAAAGAATGAAGTATTGAGCCTAATGGCACCCAGCCTAGAGAGGCCTCGCAAAGCCTCTCGTAATGAGTGAAGGATCCAATAGAACACAATAGAATTAACAAGTACTTCAGTATTACAATATTTAGTTAGATTCATGACAGATCACCATCTCTAATTATTGGTCACTTTAGATAGAACTAGTGTCTATGTTTTTATGTTTTTACGGTTGTATCACATCCATTTACCTTCCAGTTATTTCATTCATCCAGCACAAAGTACATTGCATCCATTCCCTGTAATCAATGAATCCCTTAGGGAAACTCTTGAAGTTCGTTCTACTATGACTTTCATTTTAGTAATGGAAATATGTGCACAAACAATGGATGTGAAAGTACCACTTTCACATCGACTGTTATCTTCTGAAACCCACTTTATTTACAATGAACCGTGAATATTTCCTACCTATCTACCGTCCAATTCACTGATGGTGACATCATTTATGGAAGGAACCAAATGACTCTGTGTAGACACAGACGACACAGAAGATACGGCGGCAGACGACCCTGATTGTTGAGTCCCACTTCTGACTGTGGATCCTCCATACCTTCTCTCACTACCTTTCACAAATGTGGGCTTTGTTGGATTTGCTAATGTCACAAAAGTGTTGGAGATCATCAATATAACATTAGACATAATTGGAAGGAGGCCTGCATCACCTTGCATGCATAGAAGGGCAACATGAATGCATCTTAAAGCTTGCTCCTGCCTGCATGTTTCTGCCAATGTCGAATCTATCGTATTTGGAAGACTCCCTCACTTGTATAATCTCCATGCCTGCATCACATCCAAGAAAAATTATTACTCACTTAAAATCTCCATTATCTGCAACCACTATTGCTCATACAAAAAGAAAGCATGAGTGAATTGAAGTCTCACCCATTCTAATAGGCTTTGCATTTGATCAGGAAAATTTATATCATTGTTTTTCCTTCCACTCACAATCTCAAGGACTAGCACTCCAAAACTACAGACATCAACCTTTACATATAGTTGCCCCGCATTGCATACTCTGGCGCCATGTAACCGCTGCATAATCCAATGAAAATTTCTCCAAATAAGTGGGGTGTTTAATATGGCTCAATCTCATGATTGCATAAATATCAACTGTTCATAAATTGAGTTAGGGAACGGTAGAGGGAAATATACGAATGTGGATGCACGGGGTGAGACATGGGAACAATGTCCTGAGGAAATTGGTAATTACAAAGCTTCACCACATCTGCAATTAGCTTAACAGCACAACTGCCAATGTCAGATGAGAATTTCTAATCTCTGAAAACTATAAGTCCTTCCTTTAAAATTAATTGAAACCAATCACGACATGTTACCTTGTTACCAGTCCATTTGTGGAAATACTCATGACCAATAACACCCAAGATAGAAGCATAGTTGGCATATGTTGGATTTTGTGGAGAGGCCAAAAAAAGTCTTCAATTAAATATATTAAGGTCATTGTCCTCGATATGGCTTTCCAATCCGTTTCAAAAATCCAATCTCATTATTAAAAACCAGCAGTGTCACATTAACACCCACATCAACAACATCCCTAGTCTTATAGTAAAACAAATAAGTGTTAAATGTAGTCGGTGTCTGAACCACAAAAGTTATTCGTGAGTGTTAAATGCAGTTGATCTGTGAACCACAATTAAAAAAACATTTATTAGTGAGTCTTAAATGCAGTAAAATTATTGATAGATAGTCTACCTAATTGTCAGAGTTAATGTTATAGGAACCTAGCGAAAACCACCCTGTAGGTGGACTAGCAAGAATTATAGACACACTTATGACTCACGCCATTGGATATTGTTAGTTTGAACGATAAGATTGGTACCTCTGGGAGAGAAGAAATGCCCATTAAATGCTTCATAAATTCTTCAAATTCAATATGCGTACTCCTTATGCACATTGGAATGTGGATTACTTAACGTGCACGCTAAACCTTTATGACTGTAGACATCTTCTGGCGTCTACATACCTTCCATTAACTTTGATCGATTGGGGAATTGTTATTCTTGCACCTGCTTTTTCTACATAATCAACCCATCGCACCTCTGATAACTGACATGGATCCATGTTATAGATATAATGCCAGTGACATATTTCGTTCTTCATTCTCTCTTTTTGGTATATCGCTTAGCAAGCGAGTGTCACGGGCAGAGCTATAATTTTTTCAAGAAAGAAGTGCAACAATCTATAGCAATAATTTCAGTAATTAAATCACGCGAACCAAAAACATGGAAAATATATGTTCCATATGCCAAGATTTTAAGTGAAGGTGGAATTATTTTCGTAAGATAATAAGCCACTTACCAACTAAGAAATTCCTATGAGGAAATAAGAGCATAAATACAATAAGAGTTATACAAGAAGAAAGTGGATAATAATAGGAAATTAATGTATATAATTTTAAAAAAAATAATGTTAAACAATGAGAGTTATAAAAGAAAACGTGGAGAATAATATAGGTAAAATATATTTTAAAAAAAAGAAAAGAGAGAGAGAGTTTAATGAATGAAATTATTGTTTTGATTAAAGCAAATAAATAAATAAATATTAGTGAAAATATCAATAATAATACTAATAATAATAAAATGGTATTCAACCGAAGTCACTTTAAGAGTGGATTTTATGAGGAATTTTAATGCATTCAAAGCATTGTGAAAGTACATGACATTGTGAGCAAGACAACCTCTAAGTGTACCATCATGTAACCCTTTGAAGCTAGAGTATGGAATCTAATTCATAGAGTGGGCAATAGATAACTCATAGTGGACATTATAATTAAAGTCCAACTTGGTATCTTTTAAGGTTAAGGATGATCGTACTCAAACAAATCTTGTAACCTAGAAAATAATTTGTTGACGTGGGAAACATTGTGTGATGTATGATTTAGGGGTATTTCCCCACTTTGAAAGTAAGTAGAAGGCCTTAAGAATGGTGTATATTTATCATAAGGGAGAATCTAACCTTAGTAATGCTAAGAGTGAAGGACATATCATTGTTACGAGAAAGACATTCGTGGTTTCATGAGGAAATCAATGAACTTTTAAGTCACCATAATATTTATGATTATGAGAAACAACTAATGATGTGATATGCTCTTAATTCTTGTGTCTTATATGATGTGTGTATGAGAAGATCTATGTATTTTGTGGTGATACTTATTCTCCATAGAGAGAAGGTCATGTAGAAATTTATCATTGGCTAGTAAAATATTACTTAGTTAATGGAGAATTTTGTATGGTGTGTCATTAATTTTTTTTCTAGCTTAGGGGCATAGCTTATGCAATTGGGCTGCTTCTATACTAAGTGTGAGTGGGAAAGTCTTGACCCTAGAGAGAGTGTAGTGCCAAGTCTACCATAATAGCAGTTATGGATTGACTTTAATCAATTATCTAGGTTAGTGTGGTGATATGGCATACTGTAAGTGGGCCTATTTCGTGAACCTAGAACTTGCATTTAGAATGATATATGAAATATGGTGACAATATGTTTATTTATATCACAATGTGTGATGGGCATATTGACAAGTTTCTACTGCCCAATATGATGTTGATTCAACTCATGTTTAATTTTTTAATTTACTTGATCATACCAGAGTAGTCGAGTTCATGTATATCTCTTAAAGTGTTTCCAACATTAGTAAGATGAGTGATAAATACCTTAGGTAATGTTGATTGAATAAAAAAAAATATTAATGAAAGAATGCTTTGAGAAAAGGGGGTATCCCTTGGGATTAGGGCAACACTTTTGCCCATAAATTTATTTCATATTAGAAATTTCAATGGAGTGTTATGGATTATTTTTCACAAGTCCCTTGTAAGAGGGTGGGTTGTATAAATGGGAGCACACTCCTTCAAATTCATTTTTCGGTCTAGAAAAAAAAAATTCCCTAGGAAGAAATTATGTTGAAAATAAATAAATAAATAATTCTAGTTGAGGAATGACGAACATTTTCTTCCCATTGTTAAAATTCTTCATAGTAAGGAGAGAATTTGAAAGTTCTAGGGATGGATAATAAAAGAACTAGAGCCTAGAGTTGGTAAGTATTTTGTAGGTATATAGGATATAATTTTGTGACATGCGAAATACAATGGTGAGAAGAGAAGACTTTAAGGATAAGTGACTAAAGATTTTGGAATGAACCCATAGTATATTTATTCTTGATATCAAAATGCTCACCAACTCATGTGTCAAAATGGTTCCCTTTATGTATAAGTACATTTGTAATAGTGAATTTTGGATAGATAGAATTTTTCCTTGACTATGATGAAGACAATCCTATACTCAACATTTAACTTGGATGAGCTCTATTTTTTTATGACTTAAGAGGAAGTTTAGGTTGAGGAAAATGACCAAACAAACCATGAAGTGATGACATAAC
>SNQJ01S0005311.1:72750-85976 GCA_010110895.2 Picea sitchensis
AGATTAATTTTGTCAGAAGATTTGTCCCAAGTTTTTCAGAAATGGTAAGACCATTACAGAATTTAATTAAAAAGGATGTTCAGTATCATTGGGGACCACAGGAAAGTCAAGCCTTGGATTCCCTCAAAAAATCCATAGTGGAAGCCCCTTCCTTCATGAGTCATGATTTCTCGCAAGATTTCACTCTTTACACTTTCGCCTCCGACCGATCTTACGTTGCTGTGTTAACAGAGAAAAATGTTGAAAGCAATGAAATCTCTATTTCCTTATGAGATCATATTTTAGAGGGGTTGAACTGAATTACCCAGTTGTAGATCAACATGCATATGTTGTTTCTAAAGAAGTGAAACACTTCTGATCATATCTGTTGAAATCCAGAACTAAAGTCATCGTTCCTTACCCTGCAGTAAGAAACTTATTAGTACAAAAGGAATTAGGAGAAAAATGGGCAAATTGGATGACATCATTACAAGAATACGACCTCGAAATAACACCTGCACAAATTGTTAGGGGTCAAGGCCTATGTAAACTAGTGGTTGATTCAGTTGAAGAACTCGAAAGTCAAATTAATATCTCAACTGTAAATCAACATAATGAAAATCAGATCTGTTGTACACAAGTCCTTGCTAATTCCTGGTACGATGATATAAAATTTTATTTGACACATGGATCTGCTCCTCGCTATCTTGATCCCAAAAACAGAAGGGCACTCGGGTTAAAATATGCATCCTTCCAACTCATAAATGATGTATTGTTTCGAAATAATTTCGATGGTGTTCTTATGCGTTTTTTGGAAAAAGAAGAATCAGAAAAAGTGTTATATGAACTACATGCAGGTGAAGTTGGTGGACACTTTGGTGGAGACACCACTGCTCACAAAGTTTTAAGAGTTGGGTACTATTGGCCCACGTTATTTAAATATGCCCATGCATTATGTCGTAAATGCATAATCTGCCAAAAGGCTGCTTGACGAATGAAAAAGGTAGCATTCCCTTTGCAGCATGTTACCGTGGATTCACCTTTTCAGTAGTGGGGTCTCAACATCATAGGGCCAACTAACCCTGCTTCTTCACAGCGGCATAAATATATCATTACAACAATGGATTATTTTACCAGATGGTCCAAAGTTGCACCTTTGAAAGTGGTAAACACTAATAAGGTAGTATCTTTCCTTAACTCGAATATCATTACTATATTCGGTATCCCCAAATGTTTAGTCTTTGATAACTCATCTTATTTCTCATCCCTCAATATGAATGTATTTTCCTTATAAAAAGGGATTAAATTGAAATATTCTGCTAGCTATTACCCCCAAGGAAATGGTCTAGTAGAATCAACAAACAAAAACTTGATCATGATCATTAATAGGATGGTCTCTGAAAACCATAAGAAATGACACAACGCTTTGTTTAATGCACTATGGGCTGAAAGAGTAACACCCAAGGCTTCTGTTGGTAACTCTCCTTTCTTTCTCATTTACAGGAGAGAAGAAATCCTACCTCCTCATGTTCTCCTCCCATCTCTGCAACTATCGCAGAAAGTCCAAGAAGAGGTTTGCCCACCTCTAGAAAGTTGAATCAATGCCTTATTAAAATTGGAGGAAGTGAGAGCACAGGAAAAGAAGAATTTGGATCAGCATCAACAGATGGTAAAAATATGGTTCGACTCAAACTCTTCTTCAAATAGGAACTTCGAAGTAGGAGACCTAGTTCTCAAATGGGATAAAACTCACGAGGGAAAAGGGGAACATACCAAGTTCCATAACTTGTGATTAGGACCATTCGTAATCGCTGAAAAAATAGGTCCCATCTCTTTCTGTCTACAGAATTTGGAGGGACATCCAGACACCTTCTCGGTGAATGGCCAAGCTCTCAAAAGGTATTTTTCCTGATAAATTCCAAATCTGCCTTTGTATATATTTTCTTTTAATTTTTCTTTTGTTTTTTGGATTTTGGTTCTTTTCATTTTGCTTGTTTTCGTTGCTTTCTGATTAAGCTTATGTTTGTGTCACCTTTTAGTTCATGAAGGGAAACCACAATGCCTCATTATGAAGCAACAATCAAGGTCTTTTCAAAGAATCAGTGTTGTAAATAGATGAAATGTAGACTAGCTCAAGAAACTTTATGTTCGAAATAGGTTTCCTCATTTCACTTTATAATCATGAGTAGACACGATCATCATTAAAGCTCTTTACGCTATCCCTGTTTTTTAAAGAAACAAAATCGAGTATGCCTTCCTGTCCTTGAAAAGTTACTCTTATCAGAAAAATGTTTTCAGATCATAATGAAGGTTATCAAGCAAAAAATTAAGGCTGGAAAATATCAAGTGTTCTGAAAACTGAAATTTTCAGCATCACCCCTCTCTTCTGAATGTCATTAAAATTATATCAAAATTGAAAATAATTTCTAGAGAGTTGTGGGAAGTGTCTGTAAACCTGTCGAGATATTGAACAGGTCTGCAGGCAGTGGGTAAATTCATACATGATGCAAAGACAACTTTGTCGGGGTACTGAATAGACCTGCTGGCAGCGAAACAATGTTAGGTTCAAGAAAATTATCAGGTATAAATTTTGATATTAATCGCAAAATGCCCTTCATTTGAATTGAGAATTATTGGACATGGTAGAGGTGTTATAGTGGGTTAATTGACATCCCTTTCGAGTCTATGGATGCCTACTAGCATCAGTGGCCCTATCAATGGTATCGGAGTCATGAGCTCGAATAACATCGCTCTCATAATTAAAACTTGTCACCGGATTTCGTTTGGAAAGAGAGACATCTGAAGTTGGACTGTGTGATGTTTTTGAAATTTGATTGATATGTTTGATTACCTTTCAGTTGTTCTTTAAATTTTAATCATTCTAATTAGTCCTAACATGAGCTCGTTGGTAATGCAGAGATAACTGCTTATCCTAGGAAGTCGCCACTGTTGGCAGCCCTACATGTTTTTTCTATTTTAAATAACAAACGACACTTCCTGTAGCTGCCTACACCTCATCCTGTAAATATTTCCAATTAGGGGTGATTATTGGAATTGTAAAGGATGCTTGATTATTCTTTTTTATTTTTATCTTGCATTTTCAAGCTCAATTCATGACTGAAAGCATGAATCGGGCATGAAAACTTAATTTCGTATTATATCCCTATTCAAGAATGGTTTTTAAAGGTTCAATCCACATTTAATACTTGAATGATATTTTGAGTTTGTTTGAATCTCAATATAATACCATGTTGATTTGCATTTGGACTATAAGATTTTTTATTTTGAATCCCTTGTAAATCAACTATAATTACAAATATTGATTTGCATTTGGATTATAAAATCATATTCATTTCAACCCTTTGCAAATCAACTCTATCCATTACATGATGTGGGAATTAAACGCACCAGAATCGTATCCTATACTTCGTTCTGGCTGTTAGAATGAAGTGATAGGCTTCTCATTACGAGTTAAGGGTTTGTGTAGTGCTATGTACTCGGGGATGTCATTACCAAAAGTGTTCAAATTCCATAACCGAGACCTTCATGTATATGTTGTGATCGCACATGTTCTCTACCTTTTGTTTCCATGGTATCCGCTCGAACTTGTCCCTTCTTCTTCTGCCATTTAAACCCACAGTCAGTTTGAGTCACCCTTGTTATAGTCTGGTCATACCCTTGATGGCTCATGTAGTCTGAATAGAGCCCAATGGCTCTCAAGCGTTGTTGTCCCTTGATGATGCGATCGAAGACTTGAAAGGCCAGGGTTGGGATATTTTCATTAAGAAGTTCAACGAGTATAACCTTCGTGTGTCCTGTTGGCCCTTGACCAAGTTTAAGAGTACTTGGTCATACTTGACCACTTTGGCGGACTACGACAACTTGCCAAATATGGAGTGAAACGCGAAGCAGAAATTAAGGAAGAAAGACCTATTTTTGGGTCCATTTTAGGGTTTTGGGTTGATGTAATGGGAAGGGGATGTCGACGTGTGGGTTTACCCACGTTTAGGCCCATTTTGTAATCTATAAATAGATAGGCAATGTAAGAAATAGGAGAGGTTATTTCTTAGTGCACTTGGTGATTTCTTAGTGCAAGTTGGCTACAGTACTAAGAGTTGGATCTGTGTGATCAAGTATTGTAAGGCTCTGTGCATTTTTTGTAAGACTTGCAGAGCTGAGTGCAAGTCCTTGTGAGAGACTGTAGAAAGATTTGTGTTGAGTGCAAGGAAGAAGGATCTAGCGAGTTGCGCAGATCTTCTGTCCTATGTGAAGTAAGGGTCATTGAAGATATGTGCTATAACTTCTTGACCAAGATAATATAAATAAGACTTTTTGGATGTAGCCCCAGGGTGGAGGTGAACCACAGTAACTGTGTGTATAATGTTTTGTGATTTGCTCTTATGTATTTATATATTTCTTGGCTAAGTGCTTGATGTGATTAAGTAGATCTAGTTATGCTCTGTGCTATTGATGAATAAATGAACATTACATCTGATATATGATATGTTTAGTGCTTCATCTGTTGAATCTAACATAAATTTCTATGGATAAGTACTGAATCCTTCTTAGTATAGTATTCACTACGATTCTTCGTTCCTTCTGCGAAGTATATTAATGAATGTATGCTAAGGAATAAATGATGCTAAGTGCGTTGTAAGAAAGATAATCATAGATATGTGTCCCAGCTAAGGTTGTATACACCTGAGTCCTACAACCACCCCTGCCTCTACCTCGGGTGAGACTTCATCGGCTTTGCAGGTGTTTCCAAAAGGGCTGGTAGTTAGGGATTTGTTGGTGCACTCTTGAGCATTGAACCCTGGATCTGTCAATCTGTGCCAACAAATGGTTCTGTTGTCGGGACCTGAAACTATGATTGTTGGGAACTGAAGAAGAAAAGTCTTTGTGCGAACTAAGCTCTGTGCCTAGATCTGTTGCTCTAGTGCGCAATATTCTAATTGACCTGCAAAGCTTTGTGCTGAGGAAAAAGAGGTCAAATCTAAAGGGAAAAGGTCATATCTGCAAAGAAAGAGGTTGATACCCAAGAAAAGAAGTAATATATGAATGATCTATACCCTAAGAAAAGTGGAAGTGGAAACTTCTGAAAGAAAAAGGTCAGATCTATGGAAAAAAGGTAAGATTTGTAAGCCTTGTGCTCTGATAAAGGTAAGAATAGTTAAAAGTCTTAGATCTGGAAGCTTTGTGCTCTACAGAAGTAAGATAAGTAAATTTTTTTGTTTCTAAAGCATGGACCTAGGTATGTTTGATAGATTTTGTCCTATAGATAAAATAAAGCTTGATATGAATAGATCTGATAAGTATAGTGATAGATATGTTATACCTATGCATCGAAAGAATGTCTGGACTAACAAGTGGATGCAAGATCCTAGAGTTTTTTTTTTCTAGGCTAGTCACCATGAACCTAGTGCGTAGTATAGAAGGATTTGGGGAACATCTAAATGAAAAAAAGGATTAACCCTCTGTTATAGTTGTAGATGACCGAGACATATTGCCAAATAATGCCCTAGGAGAAGACCTAGTTGCATCTATTGTAAGGCTATGGACCATGAAGTATTGGATTGCCCTAGAATGATTGCTAGGCTTGAGAAGATGAATATGGAACAAGCAAACCTTGAGGGATATCAAGAGACCAAGATTATAGAAGAAACCCAAAAAGAATCATAAACGATATTGATACAGATGAAAAGTAACTTGAATGACCACCGACATGTTAGGCTATCAGAGATCTTCAAAGAAAAGGACAAAATCGAAGCAATAATAGGGGACTTTGACATTGACTGTACTCTTGATGAAGAAGCACAAGTGAACATTATGCTAGAAAGAACTTGGGAAGCTATAGGGAAGTCTGTCATGATCCCTTCCCTAGGAGGAACAAGTTTCTTCAGAGGAAAGCTAGTAAATGTATGTGGAAGGCTCGCCTGGATACCTATGACCGTCAATGGAACTTCGACAAAGGAATACTTTGAGATCATTAAATTCATTGAAGACAGAGCCCCATTTACCATGCTCATAGGAAAACCCTAGATTGGTAGAGAACAAGCAAGATGAAAGGAAGAAGAGAAAGTTTTGGAATAGAAGAAGCAATAATTAAAAGACTTTATGACCAGAATGATCGCGCACTTGATTGAAGAACAGAAGAGAAGAACATAGATATTAAATATCAGCAACTCCAATGTTGAAGCTAAGAGAACACTTGAGGATCCACAAAAGATTGAGTTACCTATATTTGATACAGAAGAAGCATTATCAAGGAACCCTAGGAAAGAATTTCAACAGCGTGAAGTAACTAAGACCACAGAAGATAAACATCAGAATGGTAAAATCATTACTAAGACGAAGCTCATTGGAAAGAAGGATAGGAAGTTAAGAAAGAAAAGGGCTAATACTGTAAGGTTACAAGAGGTTCTAGAGGACACTTCATAGCAAGAAGAATTGCAGAATTGGAGCTTCGCCGAGATATCAGAACAATGACATAGAATACTTCACCATGACGAAGCAATATAGTCATTGGAACCGATATACCCGTTCGACCGCCACTCTAAATGGATCAAAAATCAATTATGGGTTACCACTAGACCTTTGGATATCACTAGAACAGATAGAATGGAGTTAATGAAGTCCCCATGTCTGTTGCAAGAAGACCGTTGCTAAGATTGCCTACTTAACCTGTCGCACCATGCACCGAGAATAATTTTTTCTAACTGAGAATTTGATCACGAACCCTGATATTTAATTACCTTGAGATCATTGCCTTACTATTTGCTGTCATCTTTGAATTCCTATTGCACCCGAGCCAACTGACCCAAGTTTATATGTCGAATGAGCTCAGCCCTGCTGAGAAAATTGTTGAAGAAGTTATAATTGATTTAATGGCTGAGAGAGTCATGTCAGAACGCAAAATGTCTACAGGTGTATAGGAATCGTCCTCGGGCGTACTGCTATCTTCCCCCTCCACTGCTTGAGCAGGACCATCCCGAACACCTTCAGAAAGATGATATAAGCTAGGAAATGACTTCGCCACTGTGAAGATGATCCCAAGCATATTGCCTAAATATATCCCACCACTAAGTAGACCAGTGAATCCATAATTTGTACCTATAGACTTTGATTATGTTGTAGTCACTGTGTACCTACCGAAAGGGGTGCGCGTAGCTCATGCTGACCAGGAAAATCTCACCACATTGAAATTCAGTGATTTTAACCTTGGATATTGCAAGGTATACAGTATGCTAGCCCCGCAAAATTATTTGACCATTACAAAAGGAAATAACCCCAAGATTGTACCACAGTAATGGACTCATAACCTTGCGCAGTCAACCCTCCTCAACGTAATGAAGATTCCACACTTAGCGAGGCATCAGGAAGTAAATTCCTGTGTTTGATTGTTGTTGTTTTGCTACCATGGAAGATACCTATGGTTGGACTGGGGCATCACCGTGGATCTGATTCCGATCAATCGAATCACTGGGCTAAGCATGCAGGGCCCTGACCCGCAGGACTTTTACCCGGGAAAGACTTCAGATAATGCTCTTTCTCATTGAATAAAAGACACATATGGTGATCTGGAGAAAGGAACATGAGGTTACAAGGTATCCTCCATTTAGAATGCAACAGTATGCTTTGTCTTCCAGATGATCACAAGCAAGTTAGTCCAAAAAAATAGACCTACACAGGTGACCAGATTTGTAGTTGACCTCGCAGGGAAGTGCGCGAAGGGACTACAAATGAACTGGGTGAAATACCTTATAAATTAGCTAGAGCTTTACTATAGACAAGCGCAGGACCAAGGGTATGAGTTGCACTTTAGCTAGTTGCTCATACTCATCACCTTCATCACGTGGGAACTACCCGAGGGAGCCATGCTTCTGAAGATCGAACCCTTCGAACCCCTGGCTACAAAGTTTTGTACGCTATGGTACTCCAGCGACATGAACAAACAGTGGCAGTCCAATGTCATCTTCCATGTGTACTACATTCAGTTGAGGAATTCCATTCAGTCTACACCGTTCATTACACCCAACACTCTTCATAGGTTTCGAACTTTGATGGAATTCAGTGTAGATCATCACTTCACTTACATCACAGTGTGTGCAGACGAGAACAAACAACAACTCCAGTCATATTACAAGCTGACAGAGGATGACCTGTAGGAGATTACCAAGGAATGGTCGACATACCTCCTTGTTGCAGCAGACCCCACAGAGATGTCCAATGTAGATAGCCCTGAAGCTATGTTGGATACACCAGGACCGCGCAAGACTAAGAAGGATGTGGAAGTTCAAGATATCCATAGCACATCCGCAAAGATTGCTTCTCTCTCACCTACGAAGGGAGGTGATGATGAAGAAATAGGGGGCACATAAGTTGAATAGAGCAAAGCCAAGGTTACACCGCCTAGGAACGAGGCAGATCCCTCCAAGAAAAGGAAGATTACCCCACCAAGGCCCTCATCCAGAAAGAAAACTAAGGCCACCCGGACCACACTTAAGACTACGCTTACCCCGGATGATTTTGACTTCTTAATTTCCACACTGAATGATGTTTCATTAGAGCTCACAGAAAAGAAAGAAGAAAAGCAGGAAGAACTATTATGCTGGATCACGGGTGAATTCAAAGAAGCGTAGCAGGCACTTCAGTCTAGCCAAGCAGTTTCTATGATGTCATTAACAATGGAAAAATCAGGAACAGGCGATGAGCCCACACAGTTACGCTAGATGGCCGAGAAAGTCAAAGCTCACCTTCGAGGAGCTCAAGAAGACATAGTGAAAGCCACCCAGTCTTTGGTGAAAGCACAGAGCGCACATGAAGAGCAACGGAGAAAGGCAGAACAAGATCAACTTGACTTACAAGCGAAATGGGAGGAGGAAAAAACCCAGTTACAACAAAGCAAGGACCATTTTCTAGCAGATAAACTTGAAACACAAGAAAGAGTTCACAAGGAACTGCGCTCTGTGACGATCATAGAAGTGAAGATGGAAGATCGTATTCCATAGCAGGTGACCCAATTGGAAGCAGTAATCCAACAACTTCAACAGTGCATCATGGATCTGGAGCTCCGCACTGTGCCTCATACACCCCAAGAGATAAGATATCTAAGAGAGGCCACTTCTCGAAGCGAAGTCGACCGATTAAAAACTTTGGCTTCAGAATGTAGGAAGCTAAGCACTAGAAGTGCCCAAACCTATGAAACCCCCAAAGAGAATATAGAATTGTAGACTTTGGAGGCACAACTCCACGAAGAAAAAAAACATGTAGATGTGCTACAAGCGTAGTTGAAGTTTGTGACCCCAGTCAAAAGANTGCACAATCCAAAAAAAAGTACACACACTACAAAGTAAAGTAATGGGCGTCTCTCACCGACTACAACCACTCCAAGAGAAGGCATCCCAACTGTTTGCCGAACTTGAAAACTAAGGAGCTGAACTCGAACAAGGTGTCATCACTGCAGAACAACGCTTGGAAGGACCGCTCAATGACACAGTAATCCAAGAATTTACTGAACAATAGGTTGTCACACTGCAGTAGGTCGAAGTCGCTCGAGCCAAGCTCGAGGCATTCGAAGAAGAATTGGTTAGACCTAAGTAACTCAGGATGAGTCATGGGTGAGTGTTTGGGGCCTGTTGGCCCTTGACCACGTTTAAGAATACTTGTTCATACTTAAAAACTTTTGGGGACTGCGACAACTTGCCAGAGATGGAGCGCAACGCGAAGCAGAAATTAAGGAAGCAAGACCTATTTTTGGGTCCATTTTAGGTTTTTGGGTTGATGTAACGGGAAAGGGATGTCAGCCTATGGGTTTACCCACGTTTAGGCCCATTTTGTAATCTATAAATAGATAGGCAATGTAAAAAATAGGAGAGGCTTTTGCTTAGTGCACTTGGTGATTTCTTAGTGCAACTTGGCTATAGTGCTAAGAGTTAGATCTCTGTGATCAAGTATTGTAAGGCTCTGTGCATTTTTTGTAAGACTTGCAGAGATGAGTGAAAGTCCCTATGAGAGACTGTAGAAAGCTTTGTGTTGAGTGCAAGGAAGAAGGATCTAGCGAGCTACACAGATATTATGTCCTGTGTGAAGTAAGGGTCATTGAAGCTATGTGTTGTAACGGCTTGACCAAGATAATATAAAGAAGACTTTGTGGATGTAGCCCTAGGGTGGGGGTGAACCATGGTAACTGTGTATATAATGTTTTGTGCTTCTCTCTTATGTATTTATCTCTTTCTTGGCTAATTTCTTGATGTGATTAAGTAGATCTAGTTATGCTATGTGTTGTTGATGAATAAAGGAACATTAGATATGATATATGAGATGTTTAGTTCTTGATCTGTTGAATCTAACATATATTTATGTGGATAAGTACTTAATCCTTCTTAGTATAGTATTCACTGCAATTCTCTGTGCCTTCTGCAAAGCATATTAATGAATGTATGCTAAGGAATAGTTGATGCTAAGTGTGTTGTAAGAAAGATAATCAAAAATCTGTGTCCCATATAAGGTTCCAGACACGTGAGTCTTGCAACCACCCCTGCCTCTACCTCGGGTGAGACTTCATCTGCTTCGCAGGTGTTGCCGAAAGGGATGGTAGTTAGGGATTTTTTGGTGCACTCTTGAGTGTTGAACCCTGGGTCTGCCCCTCTGTTCCAACATGGCCAAAGAATTCACCCAAACGTTTGATGGTTTCAGAGAAAAGTTTGGTGATATTCAGCTGGAGGTGACTGAAGAGTTTTTGAGTGAAGCAAAGGGCTTCCTCTATCGGGGCAGAAGTGGTTTAAGAATTTGAAAGTTGACGAAGTGCCCTAGAGTTTTTTCATCACTTCCAAAAAGATTGAATGTTGTGATAAAGGTATTCATGCTTCCTTGTTCAAGGTTAGGTGGAATGGTCTGTTATCAGTTCTTAAACAATTTATTACCTGTGAGGGTCATTACAGACTGGTTTTTCTTTACCATGTGCGATTTCTTTTGCACTTTACAGGATTCCATTTGAATGTGTCATTTTATTCGATAAGAAGTCTGTACAAAATGTCAAAAAGATACAAGAAGCAGAGCCTTGACTCTAGCCTCTTTCATCATGGTTTAATTAAAATGTTGTTGGTTCATAGTTTGAAAACCCTGAGTGATGATTGGGATGGGTTCTTAGCTCGAAACGGTTTTGTTACAAACATCCCTACAGAAAACCCTATGATGGATAAGCCTCTGATAGATAAACATTGTGATTTCTCAAATGACCAGCCATATCCTTTGAAGGAAAATGCTTGTCATGAGGTAATACCCAATCAGTTTTGACCTAGACAATAGAAGGTCAATCCTAAGTTAAATGATACCGTTGTGCATGACTTATTTGTTGACCCTAACGCTAATACAACACCCTGTGTTGATAAGTCTCGCAAACAAAAGCATGCAATGGTGGGGTTTTGAAATAAGAGGATTGGTTGACTCATTTCCAGAATTCGACGTAATCGATCCAAGCCTCATGTGAGCTCCATCGATTCGATCAAGATCCATGAGTATTCAAAATCTGATATTGAAAGGTTTCTCGCAGAGGAAGATCCAGATTGTCCCAAACTGGATCCTAATCGACCATTCGACTATGTTAAAAATCTCCCACCATGTCTCGAGGGTATAAAGTATTTTACTAGCATAAAGATCGGTCAAGGGCCGGAAAAAAGCAGTGTTGATGTTCTTACATCCAACTATATGCTCCATCGACAGGTCACTCCTTTTGTGCATTGCAAAGTCTGCTTGCGTTGGATTGAGTAGTATTATAAAGACATCCCCATTCTACAAGGAAGGATTAAAGCTCTCACAAACCAAAATGAATTGATCATAAAATAAAACCATGACCTCAATGAAAATCAACAGAGGAAAGCCAAGCATCTCAAAAAGACAGGCAACATCGTGATAAAGAATCCTAACAGTGTGAAGGCCATAATAAATTCTGAGATATCTTGATCTTTGTTTAGTTTCTTTTTAGTTAAATGGTGAGACAATTTTTATTATAGCTATGTTATTTTTGAAAATAAAATCGTTTAAACTTGGATTTATTTTACCAATATAAGACTAGCTAAAAAATCGAGAGATTTTGTAGCCAAGTCATTTTCATATAAAATTTAGTAATCATTTGTTAATAAAATATTTAACGTGTTCCCATTTCGTTTTTCTTAGGACATTGTATATCTGATGATGATCTTATGGGATGGGACATGCTCGATCTAGTTGATTAGTTATATCCTTTTGTTTGTTTTGTAAATAGGGAAAACTTTCATATATTTTGAAGATATAGTTTGATAATGGGTGGTTGTAGACCCCCATATTTGTAATATTTTGATCTTATGAAATCTGATCTTATCCTCAGAAATAGGGAGATCATAATTCCCAAAAACACTTCAAAAGCCATGGATTTTGTGATTGACATGCATCTTGGCCTAGAATCAAAGATGGATGAATGATTTCAAGACTAAATGAAACAATGCACAACATTTTGTCTTTAGCCTTTTGTTAATGGTGTTTCGTCGATGTTTTGTTTTATTTAAATATTGGTATATTAATATGTCTTGTAGCTTTAGACTCAATGATATGTTATATTCCAAAATACTACTACTATACATATCATCCATAATTTTTTGTTCTAGATGTTGACATTGTGATCATATCTTCAATTCGAATGATAGGATTTATCTTTGATTTTTAGTTGAATGATGAAATGAAATACGTTACACTTAGATTTATCTTGCTGTAATTATTTGTGATCATAAGATCACATGGTTCAATTTGTGTTCCTTTCTCTGTCATTAAACCTCAGCCGCCAATAAGTTTTTATGAATTTATTCAAAACAGTCGTAGTATAAAGTCTATTGCAGATTTATCTCATAGGTGTGATAGTTGGATGATCTTCATTCATACAGAGGCTTGGACACATCTCGCGAACTAACAACAGGTTAGCTTCTTTGTGTTTTTAAATTTCTGTCATTTACATATTACTGAAACCAGAATGTTTTGATTAGATTTTGACTATCTGCAAATATGTGTTTCATAGTTTATTCAATTCAAGATTAGTTAGATTTATAAAAGAAAACTGAAAATATTTAAATGTTCTTTCTTTATCTGCTTCTCAAAATCAATTATTTTCACATTGATTTCGTGAGTTTCCAGTAAAACTTACAACTTGTAAATGTTGTTCATAAATTGGATTTTTTTTTGTTTTATTATTCTACCTAAACACATTTATAATAGTT
>SNQJ01S0005311.1:85993-103728 GCA_010110895.2 Picea sitchensis
TATTCCTTTCTTTTCGTTTTCTTTTTAGGAATTTAGATTCGCTGACGGAGCCATTAAACCCGTTATAACGAGTTACACCAAATGGCTTGGGTTACTTAGACAACCCTAGACCGTACTCATTTTTTCAGTTGACGGACGGTCAATTTTTCCCAACAGTGTAGAAATGAGCTAAGACTTCCTCTATTTATATTAATCTGTTGAGTGAATTTTCTGGCTGGGACGACCTTACTTTCTCATAATAATATTTTTTTTTTATCTTTTTCTTTTGGGGCCGACTTGTCTTTCTAGAAGATAATATTCTAATATTATTTATTCTTCTAGGTTGAATTTTCTTCTAGGGTTTTCATACATATGTTTATGGTTTCCCTTTATTTTGGAATATTCCATTCCAGTCAAGGGTTACACGTGAAGGTTAATACCTCCTGCAACTATCGTAACATCGACACTCCCTCCTAGATTGGGAGGTATTAATGGTAATGGTCTTGAGCACACACAAAACATTATTTCGGTAGCATCATCATAGTCACACATGCTATCTCATGATCATGTGGATCAAGTCACGAGAATCATCATCATATCAGTATCATCTGATAGCATCCTAGCATCAACATACATCATCATTTGCATCATATCTCGAGGCTATACTCCATCCGAGTAATCGAGAATGATGTTGAATAATTCATATGTTGAACTCAACACACTCAATAGAGTATATCGCATGAGTCACCCACTCAACAGAGTGATACAGGGACCATTCTTCTAATCCAGACCTACATCCTAGAAGAATGCCAGTCCTCCTAGATGCTGAAATCCATGCCACGGGCTACAGAGACCATTCCTACAAGGATTTCAGTATCAAACTATTTTCTAATCAGGTCATATGTACCATAGAGATCATTATATACCCACATTCCTTAGAAAATAGTGGTCCCGTATCAACCACCCTAATCGATATGTCATGTCCTTAGGGGGAAGACTATTCAACCTGATCGGGCCAATAATTGTTCCTCAGGAGAATATCGGTCCTGAACCATTTTCCTAATCATGCCACAATATGTTCCTTACGAAAATACCATTCCATGATATGTTAGCAATCTATCAACTTGGACCATTATCCACAATAATAATGTCTTTCCACCAACAATCTATTATGCTTGGACCATTTTCCACCTGGAAAATGGTTGTCCACCTGCACATTGACTTTCCATCTAGATGGAAATCATCTCCAACACTAGTGGTAGTCTCCATGGAATTCATATAGTAGCATACAAATGCTACAATTCCATCCAATAGAATACAATTGTGTATATCCATAGTAGTACACAACTATTCCCAGTGGTACACAACCATTCCTAGTAGCACATGACTACTAACTAGTGACACACAATCACTACTAGTTGAAAAAATCCACCAGAGTAGCATACATATATTTTCTATAGACATAAAATATCCACAACAATAAAATCATATCATCTAATATCATCTTCCATCAATAGTGTCATCAATTGCATCGCCTCTAAGTCGTACTAGCATGATACGAATGCTTCATATCTAAGTTGTACTGGTGTAATCTAGATTATCATATACATCATCTATAAGTTATACTAGTATGCCATATCTAGCATGATGTCAATGCATCATATCTAAGTTGTATGCCACCTCTAAGATATACTCGCATGAGGTAGATCAGTGCCTCACTATGTCACCTCTAAGTTGTATGATCATCTCTAAGTCGTACTATCTTAACACATATATCATGATTTCAAGGTATCATATCTAATATGTATGCTAGACATAAATTTTACTCACGTGATCATATCTAGCATGACACGAGCCCCCTGCATCATCTCTACGATGTATGGTCATCTCTAATCCATACTAGCATGACATATCTAAGTTGTATGACACATCTAAGTTGTACTCACATGGCCATATCTAGCATGATGTGGATCACCAACATCATCTCTAAGTTGTACTAGCATGAAATATCTAGCATGACGTCAATACATCATATCTAATTTGTATGTCACCTCTAAGTTGTACTAGCATGATGCTCATGAGGCCACTGTATCAACAACTCCAATCATCTGTATTATATTTGAATTATACTAGCATGATCATATCTATCATGATGCAAGCATCATCTCTAATCTTTATGACCATCTCTAATTTGTACTAGCATGATACATATCTACAACTCACTGACATTCCATGATGCCACATATCAAAGCTCCCTCCCAACCAAGGAAGTCATCTCCTCCCTTTCAACCAAGGGAGAAATATCCATGAGCCCCAACTTGTCTCTCAAGTATGCAAAATTTATCTTGGACAAAGGATTCATCAAAATATCCGCAGTATTCTCATCAGTGGAGATATACTGGAGAACCACTTCTCCCCTCTGGAATTTATAATGGAGAAAATAGTACATGATATCAATGTTCTTCGACCTGTCATGGAACACCGGATTCTCTGAGAGCTTCACACAGATCTAGTTATCACAATATACCATGGTCGAATCCATCACCTGATCAAATAGTCCATAAACCATCTTACGGAGCCACACTGCTTCCACACAAGCATCACAAGCTGCAATATACACTTCTTTTGTAGTGTTGAGTGAAACAGAATTTTGTTTTCTACTAGACCATGATATCATAGCAAATACCAAATTGAAGCACATACTAGAAGTACCCTTTATATCATTTGTATTCATTGCCCAATCTAAATAAGTAAATCCATTCAGATGTAGATCATTGTTTGAGGTATATATCAAACCATAAGTTATCATCCCATGAAGATATCTCAAGATATTCTTTGCATCTATTAAATGCTATTGTATAGGTTCCACCTGGAACTGGATCAACATGTTCAGATCAAAGCAAATGTCTAGCCTAGTATTCACCAAGTACATAAAGGATCCAATCAAATTACGGTATAGGTACGAGTCTACTGGATCAGAGTAAGAGTCTCTCAACTTCCTCAAATATTTTACCATGGGAGTTTCCATGGATTTCCTATCCATCATCCCAAACTTCTGAAGAATATTTACAACATACTTTTATTTCCATAGGAAGATTTCATCACGCTTTTTCCATACTTCTAGTCCCAAATAATAATGCATGAGGCCAAGATCCTTCATATCAAATTCATAGGATAAATCCCTCTTACACTGAATAATCAGAGGCTTTGCACCAAGTTCTTAAAGCTTTCTTGAGTCCATACAAGTCCTTCTTCATACATGGGTTTCTCTCAGGTGTACCCCAAAACCTTGAGGTTTCTCTATGTATACTTCTTCCTCGATCACTCAATTGAGAAAGGAGGTATTTACATCCATACAATGTAAATTACAACACATTGATGATGCTAGAGATATGATGGATCTAATATATGTATATCTGGAAACTGGAGAAAATGTCTCATCATAATCTTCTCCCTCCTGCTGAGAGAATCCTCTAGCAACATATATCACCTTGTGTTTATCCATACTTCTATCCACAGCATGTTTTATCTTTCAAATCCATTTAGGCACAATTTCCCATACATCATTTTTAATGATTGATATTCTTCCATCACAACTTCCTTTTATTCTTTCTATGTGATTGCTTCTTCAAAGGTGGAAGGTTTTGTAACTATAATATGGTTTTGACTTCTTTCTTTCTTTCCTTCCTTTATAATTTATACTTGGTAAGATCATCTGGTTCACCACTGATGAATTCATCTTCTCCATGCTTGAAACTGTCACTGTATCTGCCTCCTAGAGTTATCACCTATGACCTTCCTGGAACAAGAACAATAACAAAGGAAAATAGGAGACAACATTCTTCAACACTCTTCTGGTGTTGTGATCAATCATTCTTCCTTAGTAACTTATTTGGAACAAACAAATACATCTCCATGGTATCCTCCATGAAATCTTGTAATATAACTTGCCCGAGACAAGAACAATAAAATCATTTCTAATATAATAGCATTTTCATAAGAACATATCTATGGTAACAAGAATGAATAACAATTTCATGATGATCAACATAGTAAGATCAAGGTGAATTTCCCATGAGAAAAACAAGAAATATCTCTCTAGGGGAGATGTTAGTTCATTTTGAAAACAAGTACAATAAGCATCTATATCAATAGTATTCACATGCCATCAAGTATTCATTACATCTAGCAGTAATAGAACCTTTCAAAGAATGATTTCACAATTTGTAATGTAGCAACTATCAATCTTGATATGTGCAAATTAGAAACTTATCAATTTAATCGAACCTGAAGCCTCAACTGCTATGGAGAGTGTTCTTATTCCTTTGAATGTATTAAATCCAAGATCATTTCCTGGAAAAGGTCTCTAGTACATTCCTTGAAAACATACTCATGTTGTTCTAGAAGATATAACTTGAAAAGCATAGACAAGTGCATACCTTTGAAATCTTTGTAGCATCGTACAACTTGTCTTTTTAATCTGAAACTAGACACCATCTTGACAAGAAGAGATTAGAAATTGAATCATCAGGTTCAATGATTAAAACAATCTAGAAAAATTGAAATTTAAACTTTGACCACAAAGTCAATTTACCAAAAGTCAACCTTTGACCTTGACTTTGTCCAGTCAACCTTTGAATTTGACCAAAAAATCAAACCTGACATTTTTGCTGGGTGAGGGCGCCAATAGGTGTGCTAGGCTAGGGAACACTGGGATGTCAAAAAAATATGCCAAATTCTTCACTTTGGGTGCCCGAACAAATGGGTTAGGGTTTGTTGTCGCTGCAAAACCTAACTCCAACTGCAACTGGTTCTATAATGAGCTTGACAATGAACTTCCCAATCTACCTTCCAATGGTCAGACTGTCTAAAGATATTGTGGGACTATAACCTGTTAAAATAATTAATGTGCTCATTTTCACCATAGACAATATCTCTATTGTCACCCATCCATAGGCATGAAGACACCCCTGAGCACACTAACCTTTGACAGAATTATTCCTTAAAGCCATACTAGAACCAACAAATAAACTCCAATTGCTAACTGCAGCAACAAATCAAGACAATTAGAGAGATACTTCCCCAAGGGTAGCTCACAAGAAGGAGAGTCTACATATCCATTGAACACATACCATACACAACTGCAACAACTACAGTTGTACTACTCTCTCAAAAATTTTCCATACTTAACAAGAATATCACTAAGAGTTACACCAAGAATATCACTAATAGTTACACCAAGAATATCACTTAGAGAGAGACCAAGACCAAGAGACTACCATACACCCTTATTCCTCCTTGCATCTACTGTTGCAGCTACAACTAAATCTCTCCACAAGACTTGTGCTTAGAATGGGTATACAAATGAGCTAAAACATCCTCAATTTATATTAATCTGTCTAGTGACTTTTCTGGATGGGCCAACCTAACCTTCTAGTCATTATTTTTTTTTTTCATCTTTTTCCTGTAGAGTCGACTTCTCTTTTTGGAAGATAATATTCTAATATTATTTATTCTTCTAGGCTAACTTGTCTTCTAGGGTTTTCACACATATGTTTAGAGGTTCCCTTGCTTTTGTATTATTCCATTCCAATCAAAGGTTATTGTTGGGCACAGGCCTATTTTGAGAAGGAAGGATATTTTGGGTGCAGTCCTTCTTTTGGAGAAAATATCTATTTTGGGAAATACTTAATTTTGGAGCACACACAACAACTGGCAAGAAATCAACATGCAGAAAAAGAATGAAAAGCAGCATGCAAAAGGAAAATAAATGTGGCACGTAGGTAGGAAAGCCTAACCATGATAGGGTTAAGGTTTTTTATAAGGATTGTAACGGCTATAAGCCAATAGAGTAGTATAAATAAATACCTAGGAGGTCTAGGGTGGGGGGTTCAATTATTATTAATGAGCTGAGAGACTCTCAATTGTAATAAGGTGGTAGAAGAATCACGCATCTTATATTTCAAGGGTTAGGTCACAAGATGAGGAGCTTGGTGCGATGTAGTCCTCCTCATAGAGGTTCCTCAACCTTAGCATGATTGTATGATTGAAGATGTAATGTGAATAATGCAATATTTTGTAGCAGACTAAATAAAAGAGAAGAGAAGCCAAATATTTGTGGGCATATCCCAGGAGGGGGTGAACCACGGTAAAACTTTTGATATTTGTGATGTTTCTTGACTGATTTACCTTTTGTTAATGTTTGGATTATGAATGAATGATTAATTAGATGTATTAGCATGCATGCATAAAGCTAAAGATGAATGAATCTTGGAAATACTTGAATCAATAAAAAGTTTAATGCATAAAGAAATATAGAATACACTTCTAGATCCCTACTCATTCATAGACTACAAACACCTAGGTATTGTAGTCACCCATAGAGTTATCTCAAGTGAGACTACATTGTGCGCCATGTGCGCAACATTTCCTTCTAGTTCACCAGGAGGGCTGATAGTTTTAGAGGATTTTGTTGGAAACCTATTGAGATACGAACCTGGGTCAACCCAAGAAGAAGTAGAAGTTAGACATCCAACCAACAAATGGTTTTGTTGCCAAATAGAACTTCATAGGATTGAGTGGACGGGATCCGTGGAAGAAACACACAAAGAATAAAGGTATAGAAGGGAATGTTCAGGCCATGGAATCTAACAAAGGTGTAGATCGAAATATGGTTGAGAACAAAGGAACTTGAGTTTGCACAGAAGGACAACAGAAAGTCTAAGCTAACACTGCACAAATATCTCGAGAAATACATGTTTAGTGACCTGCATGAGGTATTTTTTTGTGATTTCACTCATTTGTTGCGGAGTGCTTATTGAGGTTGAAATACAACCACCCTACAAATCGATTTAGAAAGTTAGAGTGGAATCATGTGGAGATCGTGTAGTTACAGCAAGTTGATAACAAATTTACACGCGTAATAGATTTTTGGTTAGAGAGTAATGTTGCAGGGCTTATCACTGAATTTGCAGTAGATACAAGGAATTCTTACACCAAAACAAAACAATATTTTCTAAAGGGAACCAAAGGTAGGGACATCATATCGTTGTACCCTCCAATCAATATTTTATTGTAAGAAAATGATGTGATTACTATGGAATCAAATAGTTAAAATTCCCCGCGCACATGGGGGAGGGGGGGAAGAACTGACAGGAGATTGAGAAATGGAGGAAGAAATGGATAAGGGAAAGAAGAAGGAGGCAATGGACCCAATCATGATGGAGGAAGACTGGATAAAGAAGATAATGGAAAAAGATGGAAAGACATGCAGTGGAGTACCCTACCAATACAATATGAATAACAAGAAGAGAGCCATAGTTGATAGAGAGGGATTGGAAAGCGATGAGGAAGAGGTAGAGGATCTCCAGGATGTGGATCAGATTGATTAAATCTTACACACAACATATGAAAGGAAACAAGGAGGTCCAAGGGTAGGAAGTAAGTACCATAAATAATTATATGGATTAAAGTAAGTACCATAAATAATTTTCTGCAATCATGTGTTAATCTACTGAATGACCCATCATATATTAAGGTTTTACAAAATATGCTAGAAATATGTAACAAAGAGGAGGAAGGGAAGTTGGAACATAAAACAATCAATCATATCCATACTAGAAGAAGTATAAGCAATTAATTCATAATAAATGATAACATTGGTGATTTCAATATGGAAGATATTATACTGGACTTAGGCTTCGAAGTAAATATCTTAACTAAGAAGACATGGCAGTGTATGGGAGAATACACAATGGGATATTCACCTGTCTAGATGAAACTAGAAAATCAACACAGAGTATTACCAATTGGAAGGCTTAAAGTTGTGACCATAGATTTGGATGGAGTGTGCACTATGGCATATTTTGAAGTAATAGAGATAGTAGATGGTGCAACACCTTACCTAGCATTTCTTGTATTGGATTCGGAATTTGATAACCAAGATATAATCAACCTGAAGACAAGAAAAATGACTTTTGAATCAAGTGAATATAGAGTCATTTCCCCTTTATATAGTTCAAAAGGACAAAGGTTTGTATAACCCACTTGTCTAGATCTAGAATAAATAAACCATTTGTACAAAACCACTACGCGAGAAGAAGATTATGTTAACCCAACTGTGGATGGGGTACTTAGCTGGAGAATAATTACATCATGTGCTTATGACCTAGACACAAGGTTGGATAATTGGAAATAGAGATTACATGAATTTTCCACAAGGAGGTGTGAAATAATAGACTATGAAGTAAGATGGGTTGGTACAAAGATAAGAGAACCTCCCAATTTTCATGGATTAAATGACTTAGAGGAATTTTTGACAAAATATGAAGAGGAAGTACTAGAAAATCATAGGCTCTTAGCCATAGATATCGTACTCAAGGCCACACTTTCAATATGGTGGGGTGCGCACAAAGAAACAATTCAAGATTGGTATCAGTGTAAACGACTACTGCGCATTAGATTTGGAGCAGAGTAGGGGAGAAATAAAATGTAGAGATATGATGGACAGGGAAAACTGGTGGAACACTTGGAGAAGTGCAAGGCACAATGGAGAATGACACCACCAGAGGAATGGACTCACCACTTTATCCATACATTGGAAGGAATTCTAGGGAACTGGTATATAGACCAAGAGATATGCAAAGGCACTACATAATGGACAACCTTAGAACAAAACTTTGTAGCAATTTTCTCATTTAAACATGAGAACCCCAACATGGATTTAGAACTAAAAGTGATACAGGGAATGATATTTATTAAGGAACCAGAAGTTGAAATCATGAGAGAATATCAACAAAAAAATAGAAAGGTAGTTAAAGAGTTACTCCCATGTTATCATGTTGAAGAGGAAACACCATATGAAGATGATCTGCACAATATTCAGATTACATAAATTGAAGGAGAAAGAGAGGTGGAAGGTTCATATCTAGATTTAAAAGTATTTTATACACCAATCAAATTGAAGAAAGTCAACATTAGGATGAATGACAATCCTAAAATGGCAAGTATTGGAGACTGTTGGCATGAGAAAATACTAGAAAGAATAACAAAGTTACTGCATGAATACAGTGACCTATTTCCAACGAACTTCACAGAGATGAAAGGAATAGTAGGGGAGCTAGGTAAGATGAAGATACCCCTCAAACCTAGGACTAGACCTGTCAGGAAAAGACCCTACATACTAAATCCAATGTATAAGAAGAAAGTGAAAGCAGAAATTGACAGAATGTTGGAAGCTGGTATCATAGATCCAGTAAAGGAATCTGAATGGATCAGTCCTATGGTAGTCAAATAAAATAAAAAATGGGGGATAAGGATTTGTGTAGATCTTATGAAACTTAATGATGCTTTCTTACATGACCCTTTCCCTACCCCTTTTACAGATGAGCTATTAGAGGATGTGAGAGGCTAGGAAGCATATTCATTCATAGATGGATTCTTAGGCTATCATCGGATCAAAATATATCCAGAAGACAGGTATAAGACTACTTTTTGTACAAAATGGGGATCATAGGAATATACAATAATGTCATTTAAGATAAAAAATGCACCATCCATATTTTCAAGAGTAGTCGTAACTGCTTTTAAGAAATTCACACATCAGTTTCTAGAAGTATATTTGGATGACTGAACTGTATATAGTCTATTAAAGAACCATGTAGAAGTGTTAATATTAATGTTGGAAAGATGTAAGCAATGTCAAATATCATTGAATATCAATAAATGCATTTTTGGTACACCTTTCAGAATATTGTTGCGATTGTTATCACACAATTTGTAGCTAGGATAAAAGGATATAAGATAGAGGGCCAAACTGGCGTAACAGGAACCTATCCCACCCAATGTCACCATAATGGGAAGGTCCTTTCTCTTTAGAGAGGCTAGTCCCAGAGGCTAGTCCCCGGTGACCTGGGGTTTTGAAAGGGAAAAGGATAAAAGGACAAAGACAAGTTCCCCTTTCACAGATCACCGCCAATCAGATAGTCCCGGTTAAACAACCAATAATAAGGTATAACCAAAGAAAATAAAATCACATGCTTGAGACAATACAACAAGGAAACTGATACATGCAATCTTGGTTAGTACTTCATATAAATCAATGACTATCTGATATCCAATATAAGCAATTTAAAGGTAAATTGTAGTGTCCCATATCTTGGCCTTTAGGGAGTTAGAACATTGATTGTTTACTCATCTTAGTAATTCAATCCTTAACATTTCTTTGGACTCTGTTAGATTGAGATAGATATTTGAGATATGCACATATTTTTATGTTACATGATATTATTTTTATTGTTATATACTCATGATGATGATATCTCTTTGGTTTGTTTAAACATGGATGTTAAAATGTGGAATTTAGGTACATGGATACTAGTTCAAGTTATGATATGAATGCATAACAGATACCAGACATGATAAAAAATAAACATGCATTTTTTAAATTGAACGTCAATACAGATATGGATCCTTATATGAAATTATTGTGTATATGCATAGATATGAGTTATTGGTTGATTAACTTACAAGTTAATGAGCTATTCGATAACCAAATGATTGTAGTGTTGAGGTGACTTGGATGTTGTAGGCATCAAAAAGATAATATATGCTATATTTTATTATCTAATTTATGATTCGAAATATTGCTATGATTTGTGGTCAGTGTGGTTTTGACAGGATGCACAACTTTCCTAGAGTGATTGTTTGATGACGTCACTCTAAGAACAATAGTTGCACAGTATGGCTCGATATAGGGTGTTGACCCTAGTTCTATAAGGAGGGGTGGAGATATTTCCCACTGTTTATCCTCCGAAACCTAGAGTCGTGGGAGGGCTGTGTGAATTCACGCTCCCCTGGACGTGTGATGACGACTGTTGGTTGCTTGTTGGGGAAGCTTGGTCAAGATTTATGACAGTTCCGCTTATGGGTTCTATGTGGAGTTAGGTCAATATAGTTGATGCTCTAGCTTAGTCCAACAGAGGAAAGGATAGGATGGAAGATGGAAGTAGGTTAGGAAGGAAGGATGCTTCGATGTTAGTTGAGAATAATGATTGGGGATTAGAGATTCCACTATTGTTTACTCACTTGGTTCCTACCATGTTTAAAATCCTCTTCGATTTCCTATTGATATTTTAAGTGTGATAATGATTTATTCATGAATTGGTGTAATTTTGTTCGTTAAGATTATTAAATGATGCATTACTTGATCTGTTGTCCTACATGTATTGGTGATTATATAGGAACTATGCACTAGAGGGAATGATTGTTTATCATTAGTACATATATGATATATGTGTCTGCTAGCTACGCACACATACCCTACCCATGTACACTGTACAATTAATTATTGAAGTAAATTATTAACTATTTAATTGAATGTTTATTGAATATGTAAATTATATTGCATACAAAATATCTAGAAGCATTTAATACCTTATTGAATTTGATAGATGGTGGGTATGATGAATTAAATGAACATGATGGGGTTTTATGTACCTTTTGTGAAAATTGTCAAATTACATTTATTAGCTAGCATGAGAAGAAAGACTTTTCATTTTATGTATTGTTGTTTAATGCAAGTCATTTATATTTTAGTTTTATTTTAATCTTTTCCCAAAAAACTAGATAAGAGAGGTTGATGGATAATAATGAGCGTGGTTGAAAAGACTTGGGGAAGGGTGTATGGAAACTTGATAAATAGGGAGGATAAGTGGTGAGGAAGAGAGGATGGAGATGTTTGAGCATGATGAGAGGTTGTGAAATTCTTGGAAAATATAATTCTTGTGATAGTTTTCTTTGAGCATATTGGTGCTTTGTTGTTCTTGGAGTCACGAGCACGGAGGGCCAAGAACCCAAAAGGCTTCTTGGAGCTAGGAAGTCGACTAGGCTCCTAGTTGGCAGGGAGGATTCCATTGTTTCACTCTGGGAAAGCGGGAAATGAATGCTTGGAAGCACCCATGACTACATCACAATCGATGAGCTTGGACAAGCTAAGGAGGAGGTCTTTTTTGACAATATTTGGTTATTGATATTTTGTATATACTTTTGTTTTAAGTTCTAAATCATAGATTTAACATATTACTTATTTCATCATGTTATTTGGATTTATCATTGAGAAAATGTAGAAGAATTGTGAAAATGAAAATCAATGAAATTATGTTAAAACAAAGTTGTTATCTGTATGTATTTAATGAATGATTAATTTCTTAGCATCCTGTAGAGGGGTACTACATATGGTATCAGAGCCCGGTTTCAAAAATGAAACATGGGCTTCACCACCCATAGCATTGGGATTTTTTCTTTGTGCCAACATGGTCTGCAAGGTCAACAACCTTTTCATCCATAATCCAGCTGAGCTGCTCTCACTATACTTTCTATTAGACAACTTTCCTTCCTTAATCTACTCTTTATATCTGCAAAAGAGATAAGTTACAAGGCTACTTTTCCCTACCCTCTGTTTGGCAATGTTATCTTATAAAATCACCTTTTTAAATATGCCAAAAAAAATAATGATCAATACTGCACACGAATCAACACAGTAGAGGATTTAAACACAAACACAGAAACTCAGAGGCAACTATGTTTCTTTGCTGGGCCTACCCAAAAATTGCAAATACATAATTTGTTGTTCTAGTAAGAGGTCACTGCATTTAAATCCTATAATACATTGCCAAACCAATGGTCTTTAAGAGAAATCTGGGCAGTCCTAAACAAACAAAGGCAACCTTTTCATCTACAATCCAATTTGGGTTGTTACAGAAGAAACTTGGCTTATTTTCCCTGAAATTTTATGTGACCAAGCGGAGATCTCTTGGTTTAAAAAATAAAAATAAAAATCCTTTGAATTAAATTCCAGTATTTTTCTCGTCTTGCATAACATGCTTTTCTGAAGCCAGACACACATCTTTGACACTAGCCAATATTTTTCCAGATTTTCACTCCAACTTCCTCTCGAGATTCAAACTTCATAATCTTTTTTCAGCTCCAATATCCTCTCAGCTTCCTGATGAGATTCTCAAATCATCTCCTTTGCTTGATCAGTTTATCAATAGCTTCCAGATTTTTTTCGCAAATAGGTTCCTTCAAAAGGCATCATTTCTTCATTTCATAACAGGATTTAGCTAGTTATTGTCTACATCGATATGAATAGAAGGGTCTGAAGCATCGGTTTCAATCTTCACCACTGCACTCGGAAACCCTGGATCATGAACCTCTAAACATCTCCTCACAAGCCCTAGTAGTTCACATAACTGCTCATTGCTCAAGGCATTCAAATCCAATTCCATTTCAGCGCCATTGTCCGCCATGCTTGTCTTGTGCCTCTCTAGAAAATCAAGAACTGGCTCGGGAATATGGTCTGCCCACTCCATGAAAGCTCGAATAATGGTCTGTAGGCTCTTAGGCATCATGGCCACAACTTGTTTGGACTCGTACATACCATCTGGGCTATTGGGTTTTTTATAACACATCTCAGATGAATCAACGCTGGCCATTTTTTTTTTCTACATCCTCTTACGCTTGTTCTCAAAAACCCTACTTAGGGTTTTTTCCATATTGTGAACCGCATCGCTAGGAGGATTATATTTCAGGGCGTTGGTGAAAGTGAGCCTCACATCGGAAGAAAAATCAAGAGGGATTGAATAAATGTTGACCTCCAATTTTCCCTTGATGATGCCCAAATCCATGGGCGAAGTAATAACAGTGAAATAGTCGGGAACCCCCAGGGCCACGGGGTCGACATGCTCATTAAAAACATAGACATACTTGTGATTCATTAAATTCTTTAGCAGGGATGTGCAGTGCTTCATGAGGCCCTGGTAGGGATTTTCAAGGGTTGATTCCAGTGGTAAAAATCTTCTATTGGGCCCGCGATGCCTCTGAGTTCTTCCGTCGAAGGGGGGATTCATAAACTTTGGGATCATCCTACTGCTACGCAATACCGATCCAGTTCAAAAATTCATGTTAAAGGGATTTCGGGGGGGTTGGTCTACTTAGACCATTTAATTGGTATTATGTTCAGGGTGGGAATTCGTTGGACTGGTACGAGCTTTAATTTTATTTTTTTTCCCAATTCTGCCTTGTTTCTACCCAAATCCTACTCATTCACTAGTTGTGCTATGCCCTATGCTAGTGCCTTTGATTTCCATGATTGAAATTAAGATCCAGCGAGAAATCAATGATGGTACGAAACTTAGTTGTAGTTTGTAGGCGTTCTTAAATGGTGTCGGTAACAAAAGACAAATCTTCAGCTGGCTCACGAGTTGTGCAGCTAATAAATGCCACCCGCCCTAGTGCAGTGCAGCTAATAAATTACTCCTTTCCTATCCTCTTTAAAGTTAACCTACATTGTTAAATTCCCTCTTTACTACTTGCTCTCAGTTGCTAGAAATAGACCAATCTGCTACATATTTGAAGGTTGCTTACTGCCTTATAAATTGGTTGACTTAATATAGATGCATTTTAATATAGATATTCAATTAAAACTCCTTCACTCTTTTTAGAGACATTACAACCTATTATATATGGTATCATAGTTTCCAGTTATCTATTCATGCATCCAGCCAAGAATCTACATGATCTTTTTAACGTTTGTTTTTATTTTTATTTATTTTTTAATGCCACACATCAAAGATTTCTATCTCTCCACTATTAATGCATTTAGATTAAGTCGGTTGGGCTGTAAATCTAGCAGCGAATATACTTTCTATCCACATTTAATACTTTTGGATTAAATTAGTTGGTCTGTGATCCAACTACTATCTTAACACTTCAGAGTTTGATCTCTCCAGAATTTATACATTTGGATGAAGTTGGGTTGTTTGCAACCGCAATGTTACACTTTGGAGTTTGATCTCTGCACAATTAATACATTTGGATTAAGTTACTTGGGATGTGAGAGAAACCCAACCACAGTTTCCCAGTTTGATTTCTCGACAATAACAACATTTGGATTGAGTTAGTTTCGCTGTGATCCAAACCCAAGTTGGATTAATTAATTGGGTTGTGCTCCAGTGTTTCCCAAGGAGGTTTTGTTAAAAAAAAAAAAATCAAGATCAAAATGGGTATATGCTAATTTAAACATAGTTTTCTATGATAAACTTAGAAAGATACATCTTTCAGAGATTGGTTATGATGAGATCGCTCAACTTTTAGGTATATATGATGAGATTCTGAATTTTAATATAGATAGATAGATATGGTGTTTAATTGATTAAAAAAAAATAGGGTTTAAAAAAATTAATTAATTAATTAAAAATCTATTTGTTCTATTATTTTGAAATATAAATATATTACTACATATAACTTAAAAACAAAAAAAAATAACACACAGATTTATATATTGAGTAGACATTCCTCTTAATTATGAATAGAAACCATTGGATTTTTAGCCACCTGTGTTTTAGGTTAGGTTTGCTTTGTAATTTATGTAAATGATTTATAGGTTATTTATTATTGAGTATTAAAGAGGCCATGAAATTTAGTTAAAGAAAAAAAAATTGTTAAACAATGAGAGTTATAAAAGAAAAAGTGGAGAAAAATATAGGTTAAATATATAATAAGAAATTAATGTATATAATAATAAATGTAATAATAAAAAAAAGAGTTTAATGAATAGAAGTATTGTTTTGATTAAAGCAAATAAATAAATAAATATTAGTGAAAATATCAATAATAATAATAATAATAATAAAATGGTATTCAACCCAAGTCACTTTAAGAGTGGATTTTATGAGGAATTTTAATGCATTCAAAGCATTATTAAAGTACATGACATTGTGAGCAAGACAACTTCTAAGCGTAGCATCATGTAACCCTTTGAAGCTAGAGTATGGAATCTAATTCATAGAGTGTGCAATAGAGAACTCAAAGTGCAGATTATAATTAAAGTCCAACTTGATATATTTTAAGGTTAAGGGTGATCGTATTCAAACAAATCTTGTAACCTAGAAAATAATTTGTTGACGTGGGAAACATTGTGTGATGTATGATTTAGGGGTCTTTCCCCACTTTGTAAGTAAGTGGAAGGCCTTAATAATGGTTTGTATTGATCATAAGGGAGAATCTAACCTTAGTAATGCTAAGAGTGAAGGACATATCATTGTTACGAGAAAGACATGCATGGTTTCATGAGGAAATCAATGAACTTTTAAGTCACCATAGTATTTATGAATATGAGAAACAACTAATGATGTGATATGCTCTTAATTATTGTGTCTTATATGATGTGTGTATGAGAATATCTATGGATTTTATGGTGATACTTATTCTCCATAGAGAGAAGGTCATGTAGACATTTATCATTGGCTAGTAAAATATTACTTAGTTAATGGTGAATTTCGTATGGTGTGCCATTAAAAGTTTTTCTAGCTTAGGGGCATATCTTATGCACTTGGGTTTCTTCTATACTAAGTGTGAGTGGGAAAGTCTTGAACCTAGAGAGAGTGTAGTGCCAAGTCTACCATAATAGCAGTTATGGATTGTCTTTAATCAATTATCTAGGTTAGTGTGGTGATATGGCATACTGTAAGTGGGCCTATTTCGTGAACCTAGAACTTGCGTTTAGAATGATAAATGAAATATGGTCACAATATGTTTATTTATATCATAATGTGTGATGGGCATATTGACAAGTTTCTATTGCCCAATGTGATGTTAAGTCAACTCATGTTTAATTGTTGAATTTACTTGATCATACCAGAGTAGTCGAGTTCATGTATATGTTTTAAAGCATGGCTAACATTAGTAAGATGAGTGATAAATACCTTAGGTAATGTTGATTGAATAAGAAAAAAGAATGGAAGAATGCTTTGAGAAAAGGGGGTATCCCTTGGGATTAGGGCAACACTTTCGCCCATAAATTTATTTCATAGTAAAAATTTCAATGGAGTGTTATGGATTATTTTTCAGAAGTCCCTTGTAAGAGGGGTGGGTTGTATAAATGGGAGCACACTCCTTCAAATGCATTATTCGGTCTAGAATTTTTTTTTTCTAGGAAGAAATTATGTTGAAAATAAATAAATAAATAATTCTAGTTGAGGAATGATGAACATTTCCTTCCCATTGTTAAACTTCTTCATAGTAAGGGGAGAATTTGAAATTTCTAGGGATGGATAAGAAAAGAGCTAGAGCCGAGAGTTGATAAGTATTTTGTAGGTATAGAGGATATAATTTTGTGACATGCAAAATACAATGGTGAGAAGAGAAGACTTTATGGATAAGTGACTAAAGATTTTGGAATGAACCCATAGTATATTTATTCTTGATATCAATATGTTCACTAACTCAAGTCTCAACATGGTTCCCTTTATGTATAAGTACGTTTGTAATAGTGAATTTTGGATAGAAAGAATGGTTTGCCTTGACTATGATGAAGACAATCCTATACTCAACATTTAACTTGGATGAGATCTATTTTTTTTTACTTAAGAGGAAGGTAAGGTTGAGGAAAATGACCAAACAAACCATGAAGTGATGACATAACATGATAGTTAATTAGCAATGTCTTATTCAATGTTCCCAAATTATGAAAAAAATAAATAAATAAATAAAATGTGCCAATCTCATTAGTGATGGCATATGTATTGTCAAGTTAGAATGATAATCAAAGTCAATATATATATATATATATATATATAATAGGTGGGATGGTATGTATGAATTGATGGAATTTATATCAAACTTAATATAAGATTCACTTAACCAGATAATCGATGATGAGATAAGGTTCTATCTAGTAGTCAACTAGAAGACTACAC
>SNQJ01S0005311.1:108400-152414 GCA_010110895.2 Picea sitchensis
GGCGAGTTGTACCTGTCATGGATGCATTTTTTCCAAGCCCATTCTTGCCTTTATTCCTTTTATTCTTGTTTTGTTCTTTTATTTGCTTTTTTTGTTCAAGAACTAACCAGGGGACACTGCCTTGGCATGGTGACCAGAGCTGACAACGTTATCCATAAGTACTTTCACAGAGATGAGAAGGTTGGCTCATGATGAGACCCCCTTTCCCTTGGCCAAGCAACCAAAGGTCACTGCCCTAACGTGGTAACCATATGGTGGCAATGTCATACTGTTAGGTACCCATGGACCTAATAGGCTAGCTCATGATGAGACCCCCTATCCTCTGAGTAGGTCTCGTTTTGTTGTTTTCCAGGTCCCTCTTGTTTCTTGATGGGAGGTTTTTTACTACCTTCTCGAGGATCCCTGGGTGAAGCATCTCGAGGTTTTATTTCTAGGATTTTGTCTTTTACCAGCTGCTTTTACCTTCTGGGCCTTTAGCCCCTTCTTCCCACGAGATAAGGTGCAATCTTGTAAATAGGTCAACCCAATGCCCGAACAAGGGGAATGGGATAAATGAGCGGGATATAAGATGAAATAGTGGTGTTATGATGGGAGCGGACGATGGATTTTCATAAATTCCCTCAGTGGAAAACCAAAACCTATGGGCACAGGCTTGCTAGGACACCCTTTCAATTCACCCAAGCATGGTCAAGTGGGAAAATGTAAGATCCAAGCAACTGTTAGAGATAAAAGGAATCAGATGCATATATTTAAAGGTTTTAATGATCAAAAGTGAAACATAACATGATACCTGGACCAATTACCTCATGGAGCAAGAACCTCTTCTGATACAGGACCAAGCTGATGGTGATGGATGTTGTTGTTGTTGACAAGAGAAATTTGATGGAAGAAGAAAAGGATGGGTCCTCCAGGGCCATGCTTAGGTCAATCCTGCTCTTGGTACTCCATGTCTAGGACCTGTGGGCCTCGAGACATGGTCTCCTAGTTATCCCTAAAAAGTAGGGATAACAGAGACATAAAGTGTATAAGCAAGGTTTACTAGTGGACACTGCTAAGATTGTAGTCATTGTAAATTTACCACCACCAAATTCAGTGCGCCATTTAAGAGAAACACTGGGACATACATTCTATTACATGAAGTTTATAAATGGGTATGCATAGATTATTTCACCAATGGAAAAATTGTTGAAGAAGGAAACCAAATTTCAGTGGAATGAAGACTTTCGGAAAGGATTGGACACTTTAAAACAAAAGATGGTAACAACACATATACTTGTATTTTTAGATTGGGAAAAGACATTTCATGTGCATGTAGATGCATTAGCCATAACACTTAGATCAATTCTAGCATAGCCAGGAGAAGGGGATTAGACCATCCTATAGTCTTTACAAGTAGAAAGTTGTCACAATCAGAGCTGAATTACAACACCATAGAAAGAGAAGGCCTAGCCATGGTATACGCACTTCAGAAGTTCAGGCACTACTTATTGGTTAAAAACTTTAAAATGTTCACAGACCATTCTTCCCTCAAATATCTAGTAAACAAGCCAATTTTTGGAGGGAGGATCTGTAGATGGCTATTTCTTTTCCAAGAATTTGATTTCGAAGTGATAGTCAAACCAGGGAAGTTGAACGTAGGACTTGATCACCTATCAAGGGTAACTAATGGAGAAGAACCTACCAACTTGGAAGACAACTTCCCTAATGCAAATTTATTTTCATTATAGGTACCTGATGAATATTTCTTTGATATTATTGAATACTTAAGTACAGGGGTTGAGCCACAAAAGTTTATCACTGTGCATAAGAAAAATATGGTAGTTAGAGATGCATACTATCAACTTATTGGAGGAAATTTATACAAAATGGACGTAGATAACATTTTGAGAAGGTGTGTATTGGAACATGAAAGGCCCATAATTTTAGTAGAAGCTTGTGAAGGTATAGTTGGAGGAAACTATGCAGGTAAAGTTACCATGCATAAGGTATTGCACACAGGATTATCGTGGCCAACAATCCATAAAGATGCTAAGTAATATTTCCAAAAATGTGATGTCTATCAGAGGGTTGGCAAACCCAAAAAAAGGGATGATATGCCTCTAAGACCATAAGTGACTCTGCAGGTATTTGACAAATGGGAAATAGATTTTGTGGGACCTATTAATCCACCAAAAAAAAGGTTAGGAGCTAGATATATCATTATTATGACTGACTACTTAACAAGATGGGAAAAAGAAGCACCAGTCAAAGACTGTAGCGCAGAGACAGCAACACACTTCGTGTATGAGCTAGTGATCACCAGATTTGGATATCCTAGGATTCTAATGAGTGACTAGGGAACTCATTTTATCAATGATACCATCAGGGCTATGACGAAGGAGTTTGAATTATACCACCAGAAGAGTACACCATATCATCCTTAGGAGAATGGAATAGTAGAAGCTTTCAATAAGATCTTGGAAAATTATCTGACTAAAATATGCAACGTCAATAGGGATGATTGGGACTTGAAGATACCAACAATATTATGGGAATATAGGACAAGATGTAATGATTTGACAGGACAAACACCATTTAGACTGGTGTATGGGCAGGAAGTAGTGGTGCCATTAGAAGTTTTGGTACCCAGTCTGCACGTAGCAGCAATTACCAACATGATAAAAAGGGGTAAAGTACAAGAAAGGTTAAGTCAACTAATGGAAATGGAAGAGGATAGGATTCTAATAGGATTTGACCAAGAAGTACAAAAAGAAAGAGACAAATCCTGGCATGACAGGCATATTAAAAAGAAGAGTTTTAAGGAGGGAGACCTAGTCGTTCTCTATGAAAGGAAATTTTTCCAACACCTTGGGAAGTTTAGAATGCATTGGCTAGGGCCATATGAAGTAAATACTATCACAGATGGGTTATATGTACAACTAAAAGACTTGGGAGGAAAATAAATGAAAGGAATGATCAATGGTAGTCGACTGAAACTATACATGGATAGTCGACATACTAATCTTTAAAAGTTACATCGTAGTGAGAAAGGCATGTATATAGTGTACTATAGCAGATATTAGGACATAAAAATGATAAAAAGAAATAAAAAGGGGAAAAAGGAATACAAAAATAGAAAAAGGAAGAAGAACACAAAAAGACACAAGAGTTGACTGCACCATAAGAATGAGCGGAAAAAGTCAAGCACAATAATAACTGCGACAATATCGGAAGACAACATGCAGGAAAAATTGCACTCGACACAAATGCATGCAAAAAGTGAAAAACCGACACGATCGGGTCTATAAAAGGCAAAAATCATGTGTTTATTCAACACTTAGATATGTTTGAGCACAGAGTGAAATACAAAGAGCGTGTCCTAGCTACAAATTTATGAAGAAGAAAGAGACTATGAAACATAGAGAGAAGATGACCCCACCAATTTTCGATGCTCCAAGCCAGTATGTATGGGTTTCTCGGTAGGGTAAGAGGTGCAAGAAAAGAATGAGACAGCCCGAAAATGTGGTCAAGATGGAATATGTCACCACATCAGATACAAAATCAATCAGCCTGACATGAGTTGAAGAGGAAACATCAATAGCGCATCCACGAGAAATAGGATAGAGCTCCGGAGCCCATAATGGTATTCTAAACCCTAACCCCGAGACGCCCATGAAGCCCAATGAAACAACAAGACCATGACATACCCATGAAGATGAGGAAGTGATAGTCGAGGATATCACCGACAGGAAGGATTCTGAGAGGGAAGAGGACACTGACACAACAGAGGCAGACCATTCTACTATGGGAGAGAAAAGAAAGGCGCAGGACACCATGGAGATCACACTCCTGCATCTCCCAGACGCAGTGGTCGTTGTGGATGATATGCTAGGAAAGGTACCAAAACTTCAATATACGAACCACGATGTGTGCAATGTGGCCAAATTCCTAGAGTTGGTCGAGGAGACATATTTCATAAACACAAGGGAAATTGGACCCTTGTGTAAAAAAATAATGGATCTCGTGTAGTGGATAATCGGGCTGTATAAATATGGCATTATGAACTTATTAGATATACCACATTTTAGGTGCGGTAAGAACGTCGGGCTCTATGTCAAACAACTAGTTTCTCACATACACTGAGGCATCCTGTGGATGGATAGGCCAGTACAGATAGAAGTGGCACTAATTTCCAAGATGACGGGACTACCTACAGTTGGTGCACAACCAAATGAATACCTCGATAACAAGGCACATGAGAAGGAAATAACAAAGTTGGTCAAAGCGTAGTTTGGCACCAGTCGAGGTAATAGAGGCATTGTCCTCAAGAATATCAACAATAATGTGACAAGGTTCGCCAGAAATCTCATGGCTTGCAAACTATTGAGGAAATGTCAAAAATAAGAAGTGACAGTAGGCATTATTGCAATAGCTACACAGTGCACAAAATGGGTAATGTTCAGTTGGGAACCATACCTATTGAACCCGTTTTTGGTAGACAGTAGAGACACATAGGATAATGGAACAGAGTTAGATTACTCCTGGATGATCATTCTGATAGCATTGGCAGAATGGAAGGAGATCAAATTCACAGTGTTCCTGGATAAGAAGGGGAAATGTTATGCAACTAGATATGAGTCCCTCTGGGAGGCCAAGGATAACACAATGCAACGAGCAAACAACACAATTTTTGTAATGTTGTTGGAAGAGATACAACAATGCACAACTAATGTATGGCGCATACCTATGGAGGTTATATAGGAAACATAAGGGATATCCAAGTTCAAGGCATCCCGACACCACATGTGGATCTAGGCCACAAGGGATCCAAAGAAGGCATTGCTAGAAATGCAGTATTGCATCACCAAGGAGAAGGTGGACTAGATAGTCAAATACTGACCTGCGTAGTGGCAGCTTCCAGTATCAAAACCAGCAACAAGTACAATCACGACACAATCCTCCAGGCCTAAGGACAAGGTTGAAGCAAGTTCCTCAGTAAGAACAAACAACCCAACCAATAATACTAGAAAAGTTGCAGCACGGAATTATTCAACCAGAAGTAGTGCAATACCAAAACATCCAAGGAAAATAGTAACATGGATAGGCAGGAAGTCGCAGACCAAAAAGGGGGATACTCCACAAGCTGGCGAAGAGAGGGTACAAAGTACAACAAGTGGGGCACATCCCTCACAGACAATAAGGAAGCCAACACAATAAAAGGAGGTGTGCAAGAAAAGAAAGTATGTCACAGAAGACCCAGTCATCACCCTAACAGAGGATGATGTAGATTTAGTTGCGGAAAAGGTCCAAGATAGGGGGGAGGAATTGGTTTGCATTGTAGATGTGTAATGAGAATAGATCATGGCCAAACTCTTATAAGTCCATGAGAATATCCAACAATTATGGAGCCAAGCATGACCAAAGGCCACAACACAACAACAGGAAAGGCCATGATGACCCCCTACGTAGAAAGAAGGAGAGGAGACAATGCAGTTGGTAGTCCAAGGTAGGGAGACTTTTACAGTCACAGGACAAATGATCAGAATGGATTAGGAGACTGCATAGAAATTCATGGGGGACATGGAGCAATTTGAAGTTTTCATGGCAAAAATAACCACCAAGGAAATGTATGGACCCCAAGCCAGCATAATGCAAGAGGTACAATCCAGGGCCCATGTGGATGCAACCAACTTGGAGGTGGGTAGAGGATTCGCTGAAATGTTACAAATCACATGCGACCAACTGACCTCAGAGAAAGAGGAGGAGAAATAATGTGCAAATGAACTATAAAAGGGATTAACAATGGTTTATGATCACATCCTAGAGAACATGCAAGCACCAGAGAGAAGTGTAGAGGAGAATATCAACATGATCTCACAAACAATTGATAGATACAAGAAGGACATTGAGTATCTCAAAGAAAGGCTCAATCCTACGACTCCTTCGGAGGTTCGAGAATAGTGAGAACAACAATATGCACTCTAGATAGTTGAGATGGAGAAAGACACAAGGGAATTAAAAGAGTTGTTCGATAGATCCGCACAAATATGGACTATCCTAGAAGAAAATGAGAAGGTCAAACAATGGGACCAAGAAGCAGAGAAAATTATCCCTGTCATACAAGAGCTAAAGCAATGAAATAAAATAATGAGCATCAAAGAGTGCTTGAAGGAAACTCAAGAAATGAAGACTCTACAGAAAGAGTTAAGAACAACGTGAAGGATCAGATCTTGTCACTGAGAGGGGGGGGCAAATTAGTGACACAATAATTTGATCATATTTTTTACTTTTTTTAATGCAAACAAAATTTGAACACAATATTTTATCGTGGAACCCAATTGGGAAAAACACAAGCACTTTTCTATTAACTACAAAATTATGTTTTACAAGTTACAATAGAAGGAAGATGTTCTTCCTCTTTAGATCAACACCCACTGATCAATATGCACCCACACCCTTGTTCACCAGCTCCAACTGGTAGAAGGTTACAATCCCCTATTTAGTCAGCTACAATTGACAAGGAAGCACCTACTCCCCTGTAGGCTCCAACCTGCCCTTGCATCTCCCAACCACCCTTAATTTCATCAATCTAGAAATAGGATATGCAGTCCAATAATGGTCTTCTATATTAAACATCAGATTGCATAACTATTTCTCTATCTCCTTTTGTTCTCGATCTTCAAGAAGACATTGACAGACTCCATTTCTAATTCACATCTCATCATATTTATAATCCTTTAAACATTTCAACACAACTCTTCATAAACAACATGTATGTTCATTTAATATTACATAACCCTTGTTTTAAGTAACACAGTCATTAAGATGACTTTTCATAACCACACATAATTTTAACAACCATCTGACCTATTTTTCATAAATTGATCATAGGTATGGATCAATTTCTTTTTAACTCGATTCCATATCTCTGCAAATATTACAGAAATCGAGTTCTACAGAGGTTCTTCCTTCAACTCATTTACATGTGACCATAGGCACAGAATAACGAGCTTATTAATTTAATCATTGTCTCATCTTTCTCCCTTTTCCTTTTATGCCCCATATGTTCAGTTTTGGGACCGTGTTCTTCGGTACTTTATCCTTCGAGACATCGGGCCTTTGCAACCTTTCAAATATCCTGAATCAGATTCCACCGAAACAAATCAAACAGTCAACATTTGTTCTTCCGTTAGTCGTACAACCCTGGCTTGTCCAGAGTTTTTGAACAAATCGACGATCATGAATTAATCTACAGGTGAGTGAAAGGTTCACATTTATTTCTGGAGTTTGGGGCTTCAAGGGTTCGGATAATCGTTGCTCCAATTTCCTCCATAGTGATCACCTTCTGAATAAGTCATAAAGCGATGGATACCTTTGGCTGTTGGTTGAAACTTCCACTTATAATATCCTTCCACTGTACTTCATCAATGATATAGAATTCTCCTAAGGTGTTCTTCATATCAGACGATTCATGTCCACTTCAGGACTTCGGCCTTTAGGACTTCGGGTGTTTGCCAGTGGTGAAACTCCCGAAGTGAAAAATCCCAGAGTGACATAACTTGTTGACATGGCACTGACTGAGTGGCTGCCACATTCCACTTAGATTCATGGCTTATGTATGCCTAAAGTACCTATGAGACATTGAAACTTGTCATCATATGATTATGCCATGTGTCCTTGCTGACATAGATCTCTTCATGTGGCACATGTTCTTCTCCTTGATCTAATGGTCAGGATACTTCCCGAAGTGTTCCTCTGATCGGACAACTCATGTCCACTTCAAGACTTCATCCTTCGGGACTTTGGGTAATTCGATTTCTCCACTTCCCAATTCTCCTGAAGTGATATTTCCTGAAGTCTAAAACTCGAGTAACTTGAATTCATCTAATGGTCATTATTTAACCCAAAAAGGATTAGCACGATCTAATGACTGTCATGAATTTGACTATTTGGGATCTCAAGACTTTGGAATTTCTTATCCTATCCTTCTACTTTCCTCGATCAGATGATTAGGATATCTCCCAAAGTGTTTCCTCATATCAGACTGTTTGCGTCTATTTCGGGACATTTGTGGATTTCTCTATCCTTCCACTAAACATGATCTTACGGTCCCAATATGTCCCAAAGTGTTCTTCATATCAGACAGTCCACATTTACATCGAGACTTCAACCTTCAGGTGATCTTACTTGTTCTCAACCCTTTTCTCCCGAAGTTGTCAGTGCCAAAGTTGACCATTGCTACCTTGACACGCTTTGAATAGATTGGATGATCCTCATTTACTTTGGGACTTCAAGGCTCTAGTCTTCATCTTTGATTATCCTATCCTTCCACTTAACTTAATCCAACATTCAATGTGGATTGTGGAACCATAAATTGCATGTGGTTTAGTTCGTACCCCAAACTCAACAATTGAAGTTGTGTGATTGTTGGTGGATCAACCATAGTCGTCGATATTTGAATCAATGATATATGACGGTGTTATAGCAAGATTTTCCCCACCATTGCTATCTTGCACAGAGGGCCTTTTTCCATTTCCCTATGCAAACTTGTCATCCCTTTTTAATGAATCCAGAGCCAAAAATACACTTTTTTCCACATATATGTGCCCTATCTGTTATACATCATGCGTAAATGTAGGTTGCTCCACTACAGCCCACATACATCGGGATTTGTGCCAGAAAATACAAAATGGATTCAGGTTTCCATGTCACGACAAGAGATCTGTGATCCTTGGCCTTCAATAAACTGGAAACATTATGACTCGACCCTTCAGTTGCATTTTGAAGACTATAAAAGCACAATTCTGAGCTATGGAAAAAGGAGAGAAATCATTCAACTTTGAGAGAAAAGTTACTCTCAAGAAATTAATTCATATTGAGTCTGCATCCCTTTGTCCCTCATGTCTGAACAGAGTGTTCAGCCCCCAAAATATTTCCCTATTATTGAGAGAACCTCATTGTCTCTCTCCTATGAGATTTCCTTTAGTGGAGGATTGAAGTGGTGGAGTCCCAGTTGGAAGGAAATTGGTTTCTTGGTTTCGAACCGTGCCAACACGGAAGTCTGTAATGTTGTCACTTTTGTTCATCAATTATTAATAGAAATACTCCTTTCTCGTCCTATTGGTATCGTGCAAAAATATGATTATTATCCATGGTAATGTTTGTAATGTTTATTAATGGATTATGTTATCTAATGTGATAACCCCTTTATACTATCACCATGTACTTTCTATGCTCGTTTGTTAAGAACTTATTGCATGTATAAATATTTGGGTCGAAGTGCTCAACGGTGGAACATCATCGAACATTGGATTGAGGTAGGCCTCCTTCTTATCTTGCACATTAGTTTATATAACATACAATGGAATTGAGTTGATTTTTGCATTCACACCTGTCTGTTGTGATTTACTCTTGGCCATAGAGAGTTTTTCCCTCGTAACAGATTGTCTAGACTAATTGTGATATTAGAAATAAAGTGTATTTTGATTCTCCCTTCGCGCTCTACAATCAATCCCTACCCTTGATCTGGTGCTTGCGTATCCAATGGTCACAACTTAATATGATCATTTGGTGGATCAACCATAGTCGTCAATCTTTGATTCGATGATATCTAACGATCTAGACTAATTATGGGATTGGAAATAGCGTGTAATTTAATTCTCCCTTCGCGCTCTGTAATCAATCCTTGCCCTTGATCTGGCACTTGCGTATCCAACGGTCCTAGTTTTTCATAAGGGGATTTCGATCCCGATCATTTTTTTTCATTGTGCGTTCCCTTCTGAGCTTCATGTGCATCATCGGCTATTGACATCAATGAAAATATGTCCAACAATCTCCCCCTTTGTCATTGAGGGAAACACTCTAACTTCATACAAAATCCCCCTATGATGATGTTTTTCTTTATGAAGTAACTCTCCCCCTTTAACATCAATGGAAAATGGTTTCTCTCCCTATAGTAAATCTTTGTCTCTCTGTATGATACTGACCAGAATCTGAACTCGAGTAACTCCTCCTGTAATCATACTTTTCCTGTCATAATTGAATGACTCCTCCTGACTTTGATCATTGTCTCTCCCTGAATTGATGCCAATTGATGCATTATTTTCTTCAGAGATTAGATTGGAAGAGGGACTAATCCCAATCTTTTCCTGAGATATTCAAATACATATCTGCTTAAGGGTTTAGTGAAAATATATGCAACCTGTTCTTGTGTTGGGACATATTCCAATTTAATGTTCTTATTTTCATCCTAATCTCTTAGATAGTGGTATTTTATTGGAATGTGTTTTGATTTGGAGTGTTGGATAGGGTTCTTGGAGAGACTTATAGCACTTGTATTATCACAGTAGATAGTAGTGGGTTCTTCAAACACTAGTTTGATGTCTTGTAAGGTTTGTTTCATCCATTCTACTTGTGTGCAAAATTTGTTGCTACAATATACTCAGCTTCAGTGGTAGACATAGAAATTGAGGATTGTTTCTTGCTTATCCAAGTAACCAATGATTCTCCCAAGAAGAAATCTCCTCCACTTGTACTTTTACTATAATCTACACAACCTGCCAATCTGCATCTAAATAATCCTTTAAAGATAATGAATCCTTGCTAGGATACCACAAACCAAGATCTATGGTTCCTTTAAAATACCTAAAGATTTTTTTCACATCTTGAACATGGTTGTCTTTTGGTGCAGTTTGGAATCTAGCCACCATTCCAACAACTTGCTTGACATCAGGTCTAGAAGTTATTACATAGAGTAAACTCCCAATCATTTATCTGTAGTGTTTTGGATCTATAGCTTTGGACTCATCTTCCTTTCTTAGTTTACATCCAATTGTCATAGGTGTACAAAAAGGTTTGCAATCTTCTAACTGGAATTTCTTAAGCATATCTTTAACATACTTGGACCGATGGATAAAGAATCCCCTTTTGGAGTGTACTATTTGTAATCCTAGAAAGAAATTCAGTTCACCAAGCAAGGACATCTCAAATTCTTGTTGCATCCTCCTAGCAAAGTCCTTACTCATTTTTCCATCATCACTTCCAAATATAATATCATCAACATATACTTCCACAATAATAATACTATCACCAACAATTTTACAATAAAGATTGTTGTTTCTTGATACTATTTTGAGGCCTTGTTCTTGTAAATAAGAATCTAGCCTTACATACCATGCTCTGGGTGCTTGTTTTAGCCCATAGAATGCTTTATTTAGTTTACATGCATAGTCTCCTTTGTTAGTTAATTGAAATCCTTCTGGTTTCTCAATATATACTTCCTCTTCTAAGTTTCCATTGAGAAATGTTGACTTGACATCCATCTGGTATACTTTCAATTTTTTGTAGATGGAAAAGGCTAAGAACATGCTAATTGCCTCTAATATGGCCACGGGTGCAAAGGTTTCTTCAAAGTCTACCCCTTCAACCTGAGCATACCCTTACATATCAATGTGGATTTATTCCTGATTACTTTCCCATTCTCATTTAATTTGTTTTTATACACCCATTTAGTTCCAATGACAATCTTATTTTTTGGTCTTGGAACCAGTTCCCAAGTTTGATTTTTTTTCAATCTAGTCCAATTATTCATTCATATCATTGACCCAATTCTCATATTTGCATGCCTCTTTGATTGAGCTGGGCTCAATATGTGACAAAAGTGTTATTTATGTCTGATACAACAATTGTCTTCTTGTCTTCACTCCATTGCTTTTATTTCCAATAATCAATTCTTCAAGCTGATTCTTTTGAGTTATCCTTGAGAGTGTCTCTGTGTCTATTCTTTGGGATTCTTCTCTTATCTCTTATTCTCGAATATCTTCCTTGTCTTCACTGGTATCCATATCATCCTCTTGTATATCTTCCTTTTCTTCTTTATTCTCTTCTACTTCTTCTACTTGTGTACCAATTGACTCATCATCATCTTCATCTTCATTGTCAAGTATGGTCTCTTGATGTTTGATCCTTCTTGTTTTTAAATATCCACCTTAACATCTGCACTCTCAACAATCTTATTTAATATAAGATTGTAGCATCTGTATGATTTCTTGGTAGAAGTATATCCAAGAAATATACCTTCATTAGATCTACCATCAAATTTTCTAAGGTTCTCATCAATCCTTTTGATGTAACACTTACTTTCAAAGACATTGAAGTATTTTACCGAAGGAGCTCTCCCAAACCATAGTTCATAAGGAGTCTTATTACTACTAATCTTAAGCTGACTTGTGTTTAATATGTATACTATTGTGCCTACATCTTCCCTCCAATATCCATTAGATAATCTTGCTTCATTGAGCATAGTCCTTGCATCCTCCTGGATTGTTCTATTCCTTCTCTCAACAATCCCATTTTATTGAGGTGTTTTGGAAGCAGAGAATTGTCTTTTTATTCCATGAGTTTCACAGAAGAGGTAAAATGATTTTTAGGTGAACTCAACACCATTGTCTGATCTAAGACATTTGATTTTTGTCTTTGTTTCATTTTCAACAAGGGTTTTAAAATCTTTGAATTTGTTAAGTGCTTCTGATTTTTCCTTTAGAAAACATACCCAAGCCATTCTAGTAAAATCATCAATGAACAACATAAAGTGGGACTCTCCTTCCAAACCCTTGGTCCTTGTAGGTCCACAAAGGTCGGTGTGAACAAGCTCCAAAGGTTTTGAGGTTGAATATTATTTTGTTTTGAACCTTATTCTAGTTTGTTTCCCTACTTGACAATGTCTACACATAGGATTTGAGGGCTTTGCGAACTTTGGAAAGTTTCTTACTGCCCCAAGATTGCTAAATTTTACTAAATTGTCAAAGTTAATGTGCCCCAACCTTCTATTCCATAGCCAACTTTCATATACTAAATTTATATGGCACTCCTCATCCAATTTTGTATTTGGTATATATACATTCTCAGGAGTTCTAGGAGCAGTACCAACCAATTTTCCTGATTCCTCTCTCCTAATCTCACATTTCTGGGAATCAAAGATCCAAATGTTCCCCTGATCACAGTTTTGGCTAACACTTAATAGGCTAGGTTTCAATTTTTCAACAAGCAACACATCCTTGGCTTTGTCTTTTCCCAAATTCACAGTGCCTTTCCCAAGTATGTTACTTGAAGCATTGTCACCAAATGTAACTTTACCCTTTTGTGTCTTTAAGTTCAAAAACTTGTCCTTATTTCCTTTCATATGTTTTGAGCAACCACTGTCAACATACCATAGATCTTCTTTATCTTGGGATTTCAAGGCAATAAGACACTCCTCTTTTGATGTTTTTTCTTTCCAGAGCTTCTTTTTCTCTCTAATGAACTTTGGTTTATATGAGACTTCCATTAATATGCAATTACTTGCTTTATGTCCATAATTATGACATCTGAAGAATTCTAATTTTCCTTCTTGTAGAGGTGCAAAGGAATTATAATTTATTCTTTTAACTTGATCTACTATTTCATTATATTTAAGGTTATAGTTCTTAACCCTCAAGTTTTTCCTTCCATATGCTCTACAATTCATAGCTTTGTGTCTGAAATTAGAGCATGCAAGGAAATAACCAAAGAAAATGTGTGGATACCTATTTTGATAAACCTTCTTTGGTGTTGTCTTATATTCCTTCTTGATGGGTGGAGGTAGTCTTCTGGAGTTCTTATCATTGCTTGTATTTTCTTCATCTTTCTTCTTGAATGTATTGAGGAGAGAAGTTGCATAAGATTTTGTGTTAGCTTGGTATTCTTCTTGAGAATAACCTACTCCATTTTTGTTACTTGAATCCCTTTGTGTGGTTATAATATTATCTAAGATTTTAGAGCTATTTTCATATCTTGTTTGAATAAGTTTTGCATCAAGATCTTTTCTTAGGTGAACCAATTTTTCCTCCATTCTTTCACATGATATTTGTTTCTCTTTAAGAGACTTTTCTAGCCTTTCTTCCTTCCTATTTGTTTCTAGGATTTGGTTTTTTCAGGTTTCTCATGAGTTTCTCCATTTCTTTTTCTTTCTATTCATGTTTTTCCTTTTGTTCAACTACAAAACTTTTCAGTTGTCTATATCTGTTTTTGGATTTTCTTAATTCATCCAAGGCACTAAGAAGTTCTTCTTCCATATTAACCTTTGCTTCATATTCTAACTCTTCCTCATGCTCAATTTCTTCTATCTCATTAGACTCTTGAATACCTAGAAACATTACTTCATTGTCATCACTGTCACTAGACTCTAATGAACTGTTGTTTTCTTCTTTTGAGTAAAAAGTATTTTTCCATTTGTAGTACTTTTTCTTATTGTGGGGTTTTCCCTTATTCTTGTATTTTTTATTTTTGTCTCCTTCATCTTCAGGGTATTCCTTGGGATAGGGACACTTGGATGCAAAGTGGCCAACTTTTCCATAATTAAAACATTTGAAAGGCAGCTTGCCTTTGTACCTCCCTAATCCTTTCTGAAGTTTTTTAATAAAATTGGCTTCTTCTACATCAGATTCTTCATGATGGATGGATTGAGGTTTTTGCTTCTGATTTTTTGTTTTCTTGAGCACCTTGAAGGATGCCTCTCCTTTTGGGATGTTCTCATGACCTAATATTAACTCATAGTGATGCAGGAGCATCGCCAACTCATCAAGCAAGCTAGGACATCAAGCGGAGATCAGTTGGACAAACCAACCCAAATTTTTGAAAGTGCTTTGGGATTGTAGCGCAAGTATTTAATGAAGCCATTTATGAAGGCGCATTGTATATTGTATTGGACCTTGAGCCTTTAAGCTCTCGTCCTTTGGTATATAGGAGGCATTTAATTAAGTTAATGTTGGTAGATAGGATTTTAAGTCTAGATTTGATAGTTTAGAGTTCGAGAGGGAAACAAGATATAGACATCCTCATTGTATCATTGTATTATTATTCAGGAGCAAGAAGAGAAGAGAAAGAAGAGAATATTGTATGAAGAACACCCATGTACAGGCATTTGAATTAATAGAATGAAGCTTTGATTCAAGCACATGGTTTGTGTTGTTTTCTCTGTGTATTGATGTTATGATCATGAATGTTTGCTTTCTTGTTATGCATTTGCTTTGTATATGTCGTGCATAGGATTTCATGTTTCAAACTGAAGTCTGAAAGGGAGAGAGAATGAGGTTCAATTCTTTCTCTATCTGAGCCAGGAGATTCCTGCAAGGTGTGCAGTTGAATTCATCCGCAAAGAGTGCGTTAATGGAGGCACAGTAGTTTAACTTTTGTTGTCATTCACCCAGAAGTGGAAGTGGGTTGTTGAAGCCGTGCAAGGAGTGAAAAGGCTGAAGAAGAAGTCTCAGTTGTGAATTTGAGAAAAGGGAATCAAAGACTGCTTCTCCAAGAGTTGCACAGAGTCAAAGGGATTCAACACTTGAGGGTTGTTGAATGATTGTCGCGAAAAGTGCACGCAAGAAGTTCTCTGAAGGACTTGAGAAGTCGAGAACAAGTTCAGAAAGTGTAGGCCTTCGAGTTCACGGAAGGAAAAGTGCAGGGAAGTTGCCGGTGGAAGTCGGAAGAAAGCGTCGCAGGTTGGGGAGTGAGCAAACGAGTCTCGTGGAGAGACACTTCTTTATTTCGTAGAATCCTCAAAGGGAGAACGGACGGAAGAAATCTTTGGAAGAAACTTCATGAAGTTCTGAGAGTCATTGCATCTCTCAGAGGTGCAGGATAGTTACAGCGCAGGCGTGGAGAGGATTCAAAGGTCATGAGGGGTAGCACCATCAATCCAAGTCGGTCAGGGTTGTTGGATTGTTCATGAGATCGTCTATCAGGACCTTGGAAGAAAAATGTCCTAAGTTTGGTAAGGAGAGTCGCGAGATTGCGAAGAGTGAGATCTCGACTACTCCGAGGATAGTGTGGATCCACAGGAGTTGGAAAGTGGACAGGTGGCACCTCGCATCTCAGGAGCTCGTGAGTGGAAGGGTTGAGAAATTGTTGTTAAAAGTCACGAGGTGTGAGGGCACGAAGTGGTGAGTAGGTTGGGATCCGTCCATCTAAAGAGGACAGGTGGAAGAGATCTAAGGATCTCACAGACTCGGAACTCGCAGAGTGAAGGCCCAAGTATTGGGTGTTCAAAGTCGCGAGGCGCGAGTACGTGAAGTGGCAAAGTGGCGAAAGGATCAGGAGCATCCATCTGAGAGGACAGGTGGAGGAAATCTAAGGATCTCACGAACTCGAGATCTCACAGGGTGAGAGCCAACCATTGGGTACTCCGAGTCACGAGGATGCGAGGCACGAGGAGGTGAATAGCCGTTGGATCCATATCGCGGAAGGATTGTTGGATCCACACGAGGGCTCGTGCATCGGAGCCTTGCGAGAAAAGGCTTGAGAACTTGACCTCAAGAGAAGTGAAGTCGTGAGGGAGCGAGGTTGCGGGTCTCGGCACCTCGGACATTGGGAGTCGACGAGGAAGTTATTTAACCCCGCGAGTAGCGAAGTCGCGAGGGAGCAAGGTAGTGATAGCGCGGAATTCCTGAGAGAAGTGACGAGTGTGGACGGTTCAAGTCACATGTGTGAATTGGAGTTTCAGCATCTCGGATATCAGAGGTTGGAAACCTAAAGGTTTGATATCACGAGTAGCGAGGTCACGAGTAGCGAAATCCCTCAGGGGAAAGTCAGTGAGTTGACTGACCATCGGGTCTCGAGGATCCGAGAACCCAGTGTATAACCTTTGGACTCGCGAAGTCGCGAGTTCTGATCCTCCGAGAAGTTAAGGAAGGGGATCGCGCAGATGAAAAAGAATCTATGGGTAGGAAGATTCCCGACAGGGAATTAGGAGAACCTTTGAGTTCTTCGGCCCGAGAAGAGAGGAAGGTCCTGTGTGAATGGACGTGCCGTGAGGGTGGTGCGCGTCTGCATCAGAGTGGTATCAGAGCGAGAAAATATCTTTGCTTTCTGAAGTAGAGGAGAAGAGATAATTTCACCATGCCGCCGAGGAGAGAAAGACAATCACCCGATCCAGAGGATAGGGGAAACCAGAGAGGAAGAGGGAGACAAGCACAAAATCCAGAAATGGAAAGGCAGATACGTGATCTCCGAGCGAGATTAGAAGATATGGAAGCAATGCAGAGACGCACAGCCAGTGCTGGAGATCTGAGTGACTACGAAGGTGAAGTTGAAGCTGAACAACAGGGAGAAGTTGTTGTCAAAGATGCAACCAATGAGCGATTAATTAAAGCTATCACCCGGATGAGTTCAAAAACAAAGATGGACATTCCAACCTATGAAGGAAATATGGATGCAGAAGAGCTTCTAGATTGGATTAGAGCTCTTGAAACCTACTTCGATTATGAGGACATCGAAGAGGATAAGAAGGTCAGGCATGTTGTCACAAAATTGAAAGGACATGCAACATTAGGGTGGGACGAGCTTCAAGCAGACAGACATTCCAAAGGTAAGCAAAAGATTAAAAGCTGGGATCGAATGATTGCGAAGATGAAGGCAAATTTCATCCCAAGGGATTATCAAATCACACTGTTCAGGAGAATGCAGAACCTAAGACAGAACATGATGATAGTGAAAGAGTATACTGAGGAATTCTACAAGCTAAATATCAGAGCAGGTCATCGGGAAAGCGATGATGAAAAAGTTGTCAGGTATATGAATGGATTTAGATATGATATCCAGGATGAGATGAGTATGACAACCATCAGAATGGTGGAGGATGTGTATCAAATGGCGCTGAAAGATGAAGAGAAGATAATCTGTAAGCCAGGACAGCGAGGCCGAGGCAGGAGCCAGCCAAAAGGTAAGTCAGTTGCCCAAGATAGGTTCCAGAAATCTAAGGACGACTGGAAAAGCCTCAGACTAGAACAAAAAGAGGTGGAAGTTCATAGCGAGGCCAACACGCTGAGCAGCGAAGGAAGCAAACAGAACAGGGCGGAGGATATGCTGATAATAACACCTTTCCTCGTACCAGAGGTAGAGGAAGAGGTAGAGGTGGAGTCATCACATGCTACACATGTGGGAAAAATGGGCACAAGGCAGTTGACTGTCCAGATAGAAAGAAGGATGGAGGAGAAGGTCACATCGCCAAAGAACAGAGGAGAAATGTTGAAGCAGAAGACGTAGAATATGGAAGGTCGTTGATGATGGGTAAGGTTCTCTTAACACCCGAGAAGGAGGTGGAGGACACAGCTCAAAGAAACAGATTTTCCAGAACCACATGCAAGACCAAGGAAAGGATGTGCAAGGTTATTGTGGACAGTGGAAGCAAAGACAATCTTGTTTCAACTGAGATGGTGGAGAAAATAGAATTGGAGACAACTGATCACCCGAGTCCATACAAAGTTTCATGGCTACAGAAGGGACATCAGGTAAATGTCACCAAACAGTGCGTAGTTGACATCAAGATAGGAGGATATAATGATAAAATAATCTGTGATGTTATTCCTATGGATGTATGTCATTTATTGCTAGGCAGACCATGGCAATATGACAGGAATGTAGTTCATGATGGGAAGATGAATACGTATACTTTAGAGAAGAATGGGAGAACACATATGTTGCTTCCAATTAAACATAAAGAAGTAAAACCAGAGCCGAGGAATACTGTACTTTTCATGAGTGGGAAGGAGCTTCTGGTGGAAGTAAAGAAGAAGGAAGATCCACAATTCTTTGTGGTCAGGAAACCAAAAATCGTTCTGACCAGCACAAGAGTGGATGACTTACTTGAAGAAATTCAGGAACTACTGGAAGAGTTCGCTGACATCGTGGTAGATGAATTACCTCATTCGTTGCCACCGATGAGGAGTGTAAGTCATCATATAGACCTCATACCAGGAGCCAGTTTGCCAAACAAAGCTGTGTACAGGTTGACATCGTAGGAGAACGAAGAAGTTAAAAGGAAGGTGCAGGAACTATTGGATAAAGGACTGATCAGGGAAAGTTTAATCCTGTGTGTCGTTCCAACGGTACTAAGTCCAAAGAAGGATGGAGGTTGGAGAATGTGTATGGATTCCAGAGCCATTAACAAGATAACCATCAGGTACAGGTTCCCATTGCCACGGATGGATGACTTGATGGACTGTTTAAGTGGAGCCAAATTTTTTTCAAAGGTTGATTTGAAAAGCGGTTACCATCAGATTCGCATGAGGGAAGGTGATGAATGGAAGACAGCCTTCAAGACAAATGAAGGATTGTACGAATGGCTAGTCATGCCGTTTGGCTTGACGAATGCACCGAGTACCTTCATGAGGCTAATGAATGAAGTGCTGAAGGAATTCATTGGTAAGTTTGTCATTGTTTATCTGGATGACATATTGATTTTCAGCAAAACGAAAGAAGAACATCTGAAGCATTTAGCTGCAGTAATGAGGAAGCTACATCAAGAGAAGTTGTTGATCAACATGAGGAAATCTTCATTTATGAACACAGAACTTATTTACTTGGGGTTTGTCATATCGGTAAATGAATTGAAGATTGATCCAAGTAAAGTGGAGGTAATTAACAATTGGCCATCACCGAGAAATATTTTCGAGGTGAGAAGTTTTCATGGATTGGCTAGTTTCTACCGAAAATTCATCAGGAATTTTAATGGAATTAGCGCAGCAATGATGGATACTTTCAAGAAAAGACATAAATATTTTCATTGGACTGAAGAGGCAGAGAAGAGCTTCAATCTATTGAAGCAGAAGATCACAGAACAACTAGTTTTGGTATTGCCGGATTTTACGAAAGTATTCCAGGTGAAATGTGATGCAAGTGGCTTTGCCATAGGAGCGGTCTTGATCCAGGAGGACAGACCAATTGCAAATTTTAGCGAGAATATGGATGAGGAAAAAGTAAAGTACTCCACGTATGATAAAGAATTTTATGCTATCATACAGGCGTTGAAGAAATGGAGACATTACTTGATCCCAAAAGAATTTGTTTTGTATAGTGATAATCATGCATTGCAGTTTGTGACTCAACAGGAGAAGTTGAATCAGAAACATGCAAAATGGGTAGAGTATATACAGAACTTTACATTTGTAATTAAACAAATTTCAGGTACTGCTAACAAAGTGGTTGATGCTTTGAGCAGGAAGTGTTTGTTGCTGCAGGAGTTCCGGATCAAAACATTGGGTTTTGAAAATCTTAAGGACATGTATGCAGGTGATGTAGATTTTGCAGAGGCATATGAAGCAACTGATAATCCAGTTCTCAGAGACAGAAGCCCATGGATAGATTATATGATCCAGGAGGGATTGTTGTTCAGAGGCAATCAACTGTGCATTCTGAATTGCTCCATGAGGGAGAATCTGTTAAAAGAAAAACATAGTGGTGGATTGGCAGGGCATTTTGGCCATGACAAGACATTTGAAAAGCTGAGCGAAGCATACTTTTGGCCAGGGATGTAGCCAGAAGACAAGAGGTTCGTTGACAGGTGTAGAATTTGCCAGCATTCGAAGGGCAAGAAACAGAATGCGGGATTCTATCAGCCATTACCCATACCAGAAGGGCCATGGGAGGCCATAAGCATGGATTTTGTATTGGGATTGCCTAGGACGCAAAGAGGACATGATTCGATCTTTGTGGTGGTTGACAGGTTTTCCAAAATGGCACATTTTATTCCATTCCAGAAGAACAACGATGTGACTCATATCACAAATTTGTTCTTCAAGGAGATCATTAGACTTCACGGGTTACCCAGAAGCATAGTATCGAACAGGGATAGGAAATTCATTGGACATTTCTAGAGGACACTCTGGAAGAAGATGGGAACTAATTTGATGTTTAGTTCTGCCTATCATCCTCAAACGGATGGGCAAACAGAAGTGGTAAATAGAAGTCTGGGAGACTTATTAATAAGCTTGGTGACAGAGCACCATAGCAGTTGGGACAATGTGCTGCCACAGACAGAGTTTGCGTACAACGAATCAGTGAACAGAAGCACATGAAAAATTCCATTTGAGATTGTATACGGCAGGCAACCAAGAGGAGTTTCTAAACTGAGGGATTTAGAGCAGATAATAACTAAGAGCGCAAGCACAGAAGCATTCGCAGAGGCGATGGAACAACTTCACAGTAGGGTGAAGGAGCGATTGCTCAAATCAAACCAGGAATATAAGCGTAGAGCGGATCAACATCAGAGACAACTTCAGTTCGAAGTTGTGATCTAGTTTTGGCACATCTGAGGAATGAAAGGTTCCCAATGGGAACATACAATAAGATAAAAATGAAGAAAATTGGGCCATGCAGAGTCCTAAAGAAATTAGGAGAAAACGCTTATGAAATTGAGTTGTCGGATGAGATCGGAATATCTCCAACATTCAATGTCTCATACTTATATCCATATAAGGCTGAGGAAGCAAAAGTTGGAGGTGATGAACAGCCAGAAATCCAGTGGCAGAAGCAGATGCCGATTGCAGAGCAGCCACAGATGGAGTGTATACTTGATAAGAGGGTGAGCAAAAAGACCAGACGAAAGCAATACTTTGAGTATCTGGTTAAATGGAAGAACCAACTAGTGGAAGATGCCAGCTGGGAAAGTGAAGCAGAGATACAAAAGCATGGACAGACCGTGTAGGAGCTCATGGACAGGAGCCCATGAAATTTTTCAATCCAAGGAGTATGATGCAGGAGCATCGCCAACTCATCAAGCGAGCCAACACATCAAGCAGAGATCAGCTGGACAAACCAACCCAAATTTTTGAAAGTGCTTTGGGATTGTAGCGCAAGTCTTTAATGAAGCCATTTATGAAGGCACATTGTATATTGTATTGGACCTTGAGCCTTTAAGCTCTCATCCTTTGGTAGATAGGAGGCATTTAATTAAGTTAATGCTGGTAGATAGGATTTTAAGTCTAGATTTGATAGTTTAGAGTTCGAGAGGGAAAACGGATATAGACACCCTCATTGTATCATTGTATTATTATTCAGGAGCAAGAAGAGAAGAGCAAGCAGAGAATATTGTATGAAGAACACCCATGTACAGGCATTTGAATTAATAGAATGAAGCTTTGATTCAAGCACATNTGTATTGATGTTATGCTCATGAATGTTTGCTTTCTTGTTATGCATTTGCTTTGTATATGCCGTGCATAGGATTTCATGTTTCAAACGGAAGTCTGAAAGGGAGAGAGAATGAGGTTCAATTGTTTCTCTATCTGAGCCAGGATATTCCTGCAAGGTGTGCAGTTGAATTCATCCACAAAGAGTGCGTTGACGGAGGCTCAGTAGTTTAACTTTTGTTCTCATTCACCCATAAGTGGAAGTGGGTTGTTGAATCTGTGCAATGAGTGCGCAGGCTAAAGAAGAAGTCTCAGTTGTGAATCTGAGAAAAGGGAATCAAAGACTGTTGCTGCAAGAGTTGCGCAGAGTCGAAGGGATTCAACACTTGAGGGTTGTTGAATGATTGTCGCGAAAGTGCGTGCAAGAAGTTCTCTGAAGGACTTGAGAATTCGAGAACAAGTTCATAAAGTATACGCCTTCGAGTTTATAGAAGGCTAAGTGTAGGGAAGTTACCGATGGAAGTCGGAGGAAAGCGTCGTAGGTTGGGGAGCGAGCAAACGAGTCTCGTGGAGAGACATTTCTTTATTTCACAGAATCCTCAAAGGGAGAACGGACGGATGGAATCTTTGGAAGAAACTTCACGAAGTTCCAAGATTCATTGGATCTCTCAGAGGTGCAAGATAGTTACAGTGTAGGCGTGGAGAGGATTCAAAGCTCAGGAGGGGCAACACGGTCGATCCAAGTCGGTCAGGGTCGTTGGATTGTTCACAAGATCGCCTATCGGGACCTCGGAAGCAAAGTGTCCTAAGTTTGTTAAGGAGAGTCGTGAGATTGTGAGGAGCGAGATCTCGACTACTCCAAGGATAGTGTGGATCCACAGGAGTTGGCAAGTGGAAAGGTGGCACCTCACATCTCGGGAGCTCGTGAGTGGAAGGGTTGAGAAATTGTTGTTAAAATTCACGAGGCGCGAGGGCACGAAGTGGCGAGTAGGTTGGGAGCCGTCCATCTAAATAGGACAGGTGGCAGAGATCTAAGGATCTTACAAACTCGGAACTCGCAGAGTGAAGGCCCAAGTATTGGGTGTTCAAAGTCGCGAGGCACGAGTACGCGAAGCGGCGAAGTGGTGAAAGGATCAGGAGCGTCCATCTGAGAGGAAAGGTGGAGGAGATCTAAGGATCTCACGAACTCGGGAGCTCACAGGGTGAGAGCCAACCATTGGGTACTCCGAGTCACAAGGACGCGAGGCGCGAAGAGGTGAATAGNCATGATAAAAGGCTCGAGAACTTGACCTCGTGAGAAGAAAAGTTGCGAGGGAGCGAGGTCGCAGGTCTCGGTGCCTCGGACATCGGGTGTCGACGGGGAAGTTATTTAACCCTGCGAGTAGCGAAGTCGCGAGGGAGCAAGGTAGTGATAGCTCGGAAGTCCCGAGAGAAGTGATGGGTGTGGACGGGTCAAGTCACATGTGCACATCGGAGTTTCGACATCTCGGATATTAGAGGTTGGAAACCCAAAGGTTTGGTATCGCGAGTAGCGAAATCCCTCAGGGGAAAGTCAGCGAGTTGACTGACCATTAGGTCTCGGGGATCCGAGAACCCAGTGTATAACCTTTGGACTCACAAAGTCACGAGTTCTGATCCTACGAGAAGTTAAGGAAGGGGATCGCGCAGACGAAAAGAATCTGTGGGTAGGAAGATTCCCGGCTGGGAATTAGGAGAATCTTTGAGTTCTTCGGCCCGAGAAGAGAGGAAGGTCCTGTGTGAGCGGACGTGCCATGAGGGTGGTGCACGTCTGTGTCACATAGGCTATGAGGATTCCATACAATTCATCCATGGTGAGTTCATCTAGTTTCTCTCGATCTTCAAGAGTGGCCACTTTATGATTATATAGCATAGGTAGTGTTCTTAGTATATTTTCAACTAACTCATTGTCTTACACTTCTACTCCCAAACCTCTGATTGCATTAACAATATTATCGACTCTTTCAAAATACTCTGAGATATTTTAATCATCCTTCATTTTTAGACCTTCATATTGTACTTTGAGAGTCTGAATTTTGGCCCTCTTTACCTTGGGATCTCCTACATATATAGTTTCCAATTTATCCCAGAGTTGTTTTGAATTTTTACAATTTAGTACTTTAGCAAGGATCTTCTTACTCATTTTAGTTTGTAGTGTGTTTAAAGCCTTTGCATGTTCCCAAAATTTGTTCTTGTCTTTTGCTTCTATGGGAGTGACTTTTGGAACATCATATCCTTTTTCAACTAATGTCCATACTTCCAATCCAATGGACATTAGATAGCTTTTCATTCTAACACTCTAGAAGATATAGTCTTCACCATCAAATAGGGGGGATTTTGATGTCATATTCAACTGTTGATCCATTGTGATTTATATTTCTCTTCAAGTGACACAACAATTTGATCATATTTTTTACCTTTGTCAATGCAAACAAAATTTGAACACAATATTTTATCATGGAACCCAATTGGGAAAACCACAAACACTTTTCTATTAACAACAAAATTATGTTTTACAAGTTACAATAGAATGAATATGTTCTTCCTCTTTAGATCAACACCCACTGATTAGGATGCACCCACACCCTTTTTCACCAGCTCCAACTGATAGGAGGTTACAACCCCCTATTTATTCAACTACAACTGACAAGCACTTACTCCCTTGCAGGCTCCAACCTACCCTTGCATCTCCCAACCACCCTTAATTTCATCAATCTGGAAATAGGATATGCAATCCAATAATGGTCTTCTATATTAAAAACTGGATTGCATAATTGTTGCTTTGTCTCCTTTTGTTCTTGACAGACTCCATTTCTAATTCGCATATCAACATATTTATAAGCCTTTAAACCTTTCAATACAACTCTTCATAAACAACATGTTTGTTCATTTAATATTACATAACCCTTGTTTTAAGTAACAAAGTCATTAAGATGAATTTTCATAACAACACATAATTTTAACAACCATCTGACATGTTTTTCATAAATCGATCATAGGTATGGATCGATTTCTTTTTAACTTGATTCCATATCTCTGCAAATTTTGCAGAAACTGAGTTCTATAGAGGCACTTTCTTCAACCCATTTACATGTGACCACAAGCACAGAATCGTGAGCTTATTAATTTAAGAAATGTCTCTTCTTTCACCATTTTCCTTTTATCCCCCATATGTCCAGTGTTGGGGCTGTGTTCTTCGGTACTTCATCCTTCAGGACGTCAGTCCTTTTGCAACCTTTCAAATATATCGAATCAGATTCCACCAAAACAGATCAGACGGTCAACATTTGTTCTTCCGTTAGTCAAGTGATCCTGGCTTGTACAGATGTTTCGAACAAATCGACGATCATGACTTAATCTACAGGTGAGTGAATGATTCAAGTTTATTTCAGGAGTTCTAATAATCTTTGCTCCAATTTCCTCCGGAGTGATCACCTACCGAATAATTCATAAAGCGGTGGAGACCTTTTACTGTCAGTTGACACTTCCACTTACGCTATCCTTCCACTATACTTGATCAACAGTCGAGAATGCTCTTGAAGTGTTCTTCAGATCGACTGACTCATGTCCACTTTGGGATTTCGACCTTCGAGAATTCGGGTGTTTGCTGGTAGTGAAACTCCCAAAGTGAAAATTCTCGGAGTGACATAAATTGCTGATGTGGAATTGACTAAGTGGATGCCACATGTCACTTAGATTTATGGCTTACATATGCCTAAAGTACCTATGAGACCTTGACACTTGTCATCATATGATTATGCCATGTGCCATTGCTGACGTAGATCTCTTCATGTGGCACATGTTCTTCTCCTTGATCTAATGGTCAGGATACTTCCCAAAGTGTTCCTCTGATCGAATGACTCATGTCCACTTCGAAACTTCGGCCTTTGGGACTTCGGTTAATTCGATTTCTCCACTTCCCAATTATCCTGAAGTGAGATTCCCCGAAGTGTAAACCTCGAGTAACTTGACTTCATATAATGGTTATTCTTTAACCCAAAAAGGCTTAACACGATCTAACAGTTGTGAGGAATTCAAATATTTGGGATCTCGGTCCTTTGTCCTTTCTTATCCTATCCTTCTACTTTCCTTGATCCGACGGTCAGGATATTTCCCGAACTGTTACCTCAGATCAGACGACTTGCATCTATTTTGGGACATTTGTCGCTTACTCTGTCCTTCCACTAAACATGATCTGATGATCCTGATATCTCCCGAAGTGTTATTCGTATCAAACGGTCCACATTTACTTCGGGACTTCGACCTTCGGAAGATATTACTTGTTCTCAACCATTTTCTCCCAAAATGGTCAATGCCGAAGTTGACCACTGCTACCTTGGTGCTCTCTGAATAGATCGAATGGTCCTCATTTACTTTGGGACTTCGGAGCTCCAGTCTTCATATTTTCTTATCATATCCTTCCACTTAACTTGATCCAAATGTCGATGTGGATTGTGGAACCATAAATTGCATGTGGTTTAGTTCGTCACCCAAACTCCACAATTGAAGTTGTGTGATTGTTGGTGTATCAACCACAGTCGTCGATCTTTGAATCGATCAGATCTGATGGTCTAGACTAATTGCGGGATTAGAAATAATGTGTAGTTTAATTATCCCTTCATACTCCGCAATCAATCCCTGCCCTTGATCTGGCACTTGCATATCCAATGGTCATGACTTAATCTGATCGTTTGGTGGATCAACCATAGTCGTCGATATTTGAGTTAATGAGATCTGATGATCTAGACTAATTGTGGGATTTGAAATAATGTGTATTTTAATTCTCCCTTTGCGCTCTACAATCAATCCCTGGTCTTGATCTGGCTCTTGCATATCCAATGGTCATGGTTTTCCCTGTGGGGATTTCAATCCCGATCATGTTTATGCATTGTTCTTTCCCTTATAAGCTTCATGTGCATCATCAAATATTGACATCAATAACAACATGTTCAACACAATGCAGAAAAATAAGCAAGAAAGACAAGTTAAATTGGAACCCCTCCAAGAATAAGAAACATAGATGATTGCGTAGTTGGAACAAGAGAAGAAAAGTATGGCACATGCACAGACAGAGGGCGCAACATTGATGCAAGAGGAGATAACAACATAGTCAGGGGAGGCACTAACAGGAAAAGTTGCACAGATCAAGGAAGACACAACAGTACAAGGAGCACCCACTACCTGAGTGGATCGAGAAGAACCACATGTCAGTGTTGGGGGCCTGTTGGGTGCAGGCCTATTTTGATAAGGAAGGCTATTTTGGGCGCAATCCTACATTTTGAGAAAAGAGTTATTTTTGGAAAGACCTAATTTTGGATTGCGCGCAACAACTGGCAAGAAAGAAACATACAGTAAAAGAAGGAAAAGTAGCATGCAACAGGAAAATCAGCATGGCACATAGGAAGGAAAGCCTAACCTTAATAGGTTTAGGGTTTTTGATAAGGATTGTAACGACTATAATCCAGTATAGTAGTATACATAAATACCTAGGATGTCTAGGGTGGGGGGTTCGGTTATTATTGATGAGTTGAGAGACTGTCGATTGTAATAAGGTTGTAGAAGAGTCAAGTATCTTAGATTTCAAGGGTTAGGTCATAGGTTGAAGAGCCTAGTGTGATCTAGTCTATCTCATAGAGGTTCCTCAACCTCAACATGATTGTATGATTGAATATGTAATGTGCGCAGCATAAGATTTTGTAGTAGACAAAATAAAAGAGAAGAGAAGCCAAATCTTTGTGGGCGTATCCCAAGAGGGGGTGAAACACGATAAAACTTGTTTTCTTTGTTATGTTTCTTGATTGATTTACCTTCTGTTAATGTTTATCTTATGAATGAATGATTAAATAGATGTATTACCATGCATGCATAAAGATAAAGATGAATGAATATTGGAAATAATTGAATCAATAACAATTTTAATGCATAAAGAAATATAGAATACACTTCCAGATCCCCACTCATTCCTATATTACAAGCACCTGGGTATTGTAGTCACCCATAGAGCTATATCGGGTGAGACTGCATTGTGTACCCTGTGTGCATTGTTGCCTTCTAGTTCACTAGGAGGGCCGATAGGTTTAGAGGGTTTTGTTGGAAACCTGTTGAGATCCGAACCTAGGTCAACCCAAGAAGAAGTAGAAGTTAGATATATAACCAATAGTTACATGTGAATTTTAATGCCTCATGCAACTACCGTAACATCAATAGTTTCTACGCTGACTTCCACTATCTGGCACGCCACTTCTCCGGCCAAATTTTTGTTTGAAACATACCTAGGTAATAGGTATGGTAGGTCACTACATCCATACACATGAATGTAGGCATAGTTATTTTATAGATACCAATATTTTATTTCTTGAAGGGTTTCTAACATTTTCATTGATATCCTCTGTAGGGTCTAGTCGAAAAATAATTGATACATTTGTGTAGTAAAGTAATCAAATATTTTATATGAATACTTGTGATATAGTCTCATCCAAAGATCAGAGAAATATACATGAATATAGGGAGATCCTGGATTCCAATTCCAATTCATTTTTTGATTAGGGACATACACACAAATAACAATAATAAGAAAGACAAACACATAAAACCTTAATTGAGTCCCTTTATGGGTCTCCTAGATGTTGAGGAAGATGTTGGCCAATAAAATAAATTCCCAGTTGAACACTACTCCCTTTTCTTCCATTGCATGAACCATGGTTGTCCCTTCCTATTTGAAGTGCACGTAATTATCTTCCCCATATAGTCTATAGATCATAGCAATCATCAAATAATACAATGGATTGAAATTTTTGGTGTTGTATACCCTGTTGATCTTGGAGTTGAAGGGAGTTTCCTCGTCCCACCAAACATGAACACAATGTAGCTAGGTAAATAAAAATGCATCAAGGGAAACCATAAGGTCAAGTGCAATGCTAAATAGATAGATTGGAAGATACAAAGTTAAAGAGATATAATAAGTGTTGGAGAGGGAGATAAGTATTAATCCATGAAGAATAAATAGCATGAAAGACATTAGAATCAATTAATTGATTAAGATAGAGATCATATTTAGCTGTGGAGACTCGTAGTGACTCAACAAAGAACCTAAGAAGTGGAGCATCGAGAGCATGAATTTTGTAACTTATAAATTGTATTCAATGTACTTTGACAATTAATGAGAATGATTTGATCATTGTGCTTGATTGAGTGATTTGGTTATATATTTTTGTATTTAATGTTGGTTGGCACAATATGCCATTCTGATTAATAGTGTAAATTAAAACGCAACAAACCAAAATGGTTGGACATAGTTGTGTTAACTATAGTTTTGAAAAGCAGACCAATTCAAATCGGACTCAGCCAACTCAACAAAGTTGACCAATGACCATATTGACTCATCCTATTACTCGACTTGGAGGGTTGGTTTGGTACCGAATCGATCAAGTCAAAGCATGAGTCGAATAGTTTGGTACCAAACCAGCCCTACTCAACCGAGTTTGTACCAACTCGTTCGAGTAGGTATTGGACCCCACCAACAAGAAAAAAATACTTTTCTTTAAAAGGGGTTGACCGAAAACAATTGAAATTCCTTTGTCTTTCGTTTTTATCCTTTTATTTAAATTTTTAACATTACCATTAATTGTTTCAAGATGTTTGAGAGTGGTTCCAACCTCATCAAACTTCATATGGAAAAATTATAATTTCATATCCCATTCAAAATTCAACAGACTTAATAGTTTTCAGTATTTCGGGATTGGTAGGATTGCAACATTTTCATTGGATTTTATCACGTATGAGGGGATGGGATTGGCATTTAATCAAGTGAACCAATCCCTTTATGTACCTCGATGTTCATGGTATTGATTGTCGAAGTCCTCTGTCATGGCCTTATAAAAAATGTACCCTTCATTCAAACAAAAATCATTGATTAAGCATGTTAATATTTTTCTACCATGTTATAATAAGGCTTAGATTAGGTAGTTTCATAAAAAAATGGATGGTGTTGAATGATGTCCCTAGATGATCAAGGCAGAGGAAAAGGATAAATAATAGGTAAAGGGTGATACTGATGACAAGGATCCCAATATAAGTGATAGTGGAACATTTATTGTCATTTATGTTTTCCATTAATCATTTATTCATAATTATTTCTTTCAAAGTTTCAATAATTTTTTGGAATCATGGTTTGGAATCTTTAAAATATAATTTTCCCATCAAAATTTAAATATGTTATGTATTTTTTAATAAACTAAGTCATTGAAATTAGATTGGTATGAGTCAATCCAAGTCCAAGTTCGATTGCAATTAACCCTTCATCGATTTTGTGTCTGATTTAAATTTTTTTTTTGTTAACATCACATTATTATTATTCTTCATGCCTTCTTTCATTGATGTAATATCCCTCCATTGTTATGAACTTCAACAATTCCCAATTTATTATATAAAGAGATGCATTTTACAATTTAATATGAGTGAATGTGTAATTTTAGTTTCTAACTATAGGTATGTTGTATTTAAAAATGAAATAATTGATCCAGGTGGATATCAGTGGCCACCCACCTTCTCCAACTCGCTCAAAATAGTTTTCTGGCAATTTTGGCAATTTACTATTTTTAGCCATTTTTAACTTTCGGGGCCATTTTGAGGGCCTAAATGAAGGTTTTTCAGGATCGAGATTCTCAATGATATCCAAAGGATTTGATTGAGCACCCAAAATGAATCTCCTCGACTATTCCTTTCCAACGAGCTATCGTGCACCCCAAACGAAGACCATATGCCAAAGTTATGCCCCCGGGAAGTTGATGTACTAACTTACCCAAACGAGGCCCACATGACTTTTGGTGCTTCATCTCCTAGGGTTAGATTTTTTGGACATCTAGGGTTTTTGACATTCTTGTTTATTGTAAAATGCCTTTAGAGCCTCATTGTAATCATCTTATTGTGAATGAGCGCATTCGTCACATCTCTTCTCAGAGATAAGCCGCCACCATTCCAACAAGCTTGTTTTTCGCTGCATTTTACAGTTTTAGCTTATTTCCTTATTGAATAAAAAACAAGTTTTACTGTATTTCTGTTATTATGTGTTAAGAATATTTTAAATATTTGTACTCATTTCATTCTGCTCATAAAATCTGTATCAGTGGTATCAGAGCGGTCTTCTCCTTGTAATATTAATGCATGTCCCCAACGAGGTCAGGGTACAAAGAATTAGGTCTCGAGCTTGTTTCTCTTAAGGACATAATCTCTCGAACGCCCCAGAGACCTCTCGTGGTAGGAGAAAACAAAGATGACGGGACAGGAGATCCTTTCAAAATGTTTCTTGAGGAAGCCCTCGCGCAACAAAGGAACAATATGATGGATAGTTTCGCGCAAATCCTTCGGCAGCTACCAACAGGCGACACATCTTCCTCTAGCGGAGGCACCGCCCCCTTCAAGGTAAAAAACAACTTCAATATTACTATATTTGAAGTTCAGATAGACACATATGTTGTAGACAAGTGGTTTAATCTACTAGAATGGTATTTTTCTATCCATAACTTTTCGAATAGAGAAAAGATTATTTTTTCACTCCTCAAAGTCGTTCCCCATGTCAAAGATTGGTGGGAAACTTTCTGTGAGCAAAAGGAAACAAAGGAACCCTCATTATTTATAGTCGCGACCACTTGGGAATCCTTCAAGGATGCTATTAAGGAACATTACTACTCTGTTGGAAGTTATGATGACTTGTATACCAAATGGACCACATTCCGACAAGAAAGAGACCAAGCAGTGCCAGAGTTCACAAATATGTTCCATACCTTATGCACCAACATGGGTATAAAATATTCGAAGATACATATGGTGCTCAAGTATCGTGATGCTATGCATAGATACATCTATACCGAAATGGAATTTCTAGACATATCATCCTTGGGCGCGGCCTACCAATATGTGGTCAAAATCGAGCAGAAGCTCAAAAAAAAGATGCGAAAATTTGGGCTCGGGAACCCCTCACAACAAAATCCAGGAAGGGGCATCCCCAATCCACAGAACAAAGGACATATAAAACATGGATAGTATCAGGACAACTAGTCCAAGCCGCAAGCAAAGAAGGACACTAGAAAGACAAAGAAAGATACTGGGAAGTAGTGCTAATTCCATAAGATCCAATGGAATAACATTGTTGACTGCCGCTCAAAGAAGTCATTGGTGATCGAAGTGAAAGCCTTTGAATCAGATGCAGGTTCTGACTCTGAGTCAGAACTAGAAATGGCAAGATGGATCATTGATGTGGAACCCAGTGCCACTGTTTCTACCACCAAGCTCCAACCTGGTGAACCAGACGAGCAAGAAGAAGGCGAGCACCTCTTCCATTCAAAGATGTGGGTAAAAGGCACCTCGCTGCACTTCATCGTTGATTTCAGTAGACAGAAGAACCTCATCTCAGCAAAGGTCATCAAGCAACTGGACCTACCNACCCTACACCATTGGATGGCTCCTCCAAGGAAACGATCTATGCATCAACCAATAGTGTTGATTGTCGTATGACATCATGCCCTTCAAAGACGAGGTATTGTGTGATGTTTCTCCTCTCAAAGTTTGTAATATTATTTTGGGTCAACCTTATTTATGGAAACGTCGTGCTCTATATGATTCTATTCCTCGTAGTGTTATTATTACTTTGAACAGGAAATTGTATAGGATACACGAGGCAGTCCCTCCTAGTGATATTTTCTTGATCTCTTCCAAATAATGCAGGAAGGTCATCTCTCAGATCGAGAAATTTGTCTTCTTCGTGATTCGATCTCAGAGTGAGTGAAAGATTGCAGCCACATCTAGGGCCTCCACAACCGATCTCTCCACACAACAAAAGCAAGTGGATAAGGTCATGGAAGAATTCTCAAATATCTTCTCCTCTCCTACCAGGGTACCTCTGCACTTCCAAGTCAAGCATCCCATCGATCTAGCCCTAGCCGAACCGCCACCCAATGGGCCAATATATCGCCTCTCTCTGTTAGAAAATGAGTAGATCAAGAGGTAGATCCAAGAACTGCTCCACAAGGGGAAAATATGTCCCATATCATCACCTTGTGGGAGCCCAATCATACTAGTGCAGAAGAAATATGGGACCTGGTGACTCTGCATTGATTACCGGGCTCTGAATAAAATCATAGTCTAAAACCAGTACCTGGTTCCTCGAATTGACAACCTCCTTGATCATATCATGGGGGGAAAATACTTCAGTAAGACTGATCTAAAGTCTGGCTACCACCAGGTCCCAATAGAAGAGACATATGTATGGAAGACCACCTTCATGTCAAAAGAAGGTCTTTTTGAATGGCTAGTCATGCCCTTTGGTTTGAAAAATGCTTCAACAACTTTTATGAGGATGATGGTCGATATCCTATGAACTTTCACCAATAATTTTTTAGTGGTGTATCTGGATGACATCCTCATCTACAAAAATACTTGGATGGAACACTTGCAGCATATTCAACAGGTTTTGCACACCCTACGACAACATAAACTGTATGTAAACTTGGAAAAATTCTCCTTCGGCATGGAAAGGGTCCATTACTTAGGATATATCATTCATCGGGCATGGTGTGCATGTGGATCTAGCCAAGATCCAGGTCATCCGTGACCGGCTAGCCCCAACCACACTCACTGAACTTCGGAGCTTCTTGGGCCTCGCCAATTTCTATCGCAGGTTCATGCTGGGATTCTCTCATATCGCATGGGCCCTCATCCAAGTAACCAGGGGTGGTGGTAAGGAAATTTTTTTGTGGGGCCTATCCCAACAACAAGCCTTCGATGACTTGAAGAAGCATTTGTTCTCATCCCCAGTAATTTCATTACTAGACCTACAACATCCCTTTGAGATCAAGACATATGCTTCATACTATGTTGTGGGCATCCTTCTCACTCAACACGGCCACCCCGTGGCATATCATAGTGAAACATTATCAGATGTTATCTGTAAGTACCCTACTTATGACAAAGAAATGTACTCCAATGTGAAATCCTGTCGACAATGGAGACATTACATTCTTGGGAAGGAGACATTCATCCACACTGATCACAAGCCACTATAGTTCATATGGGCCCAAGGAAAATTGTAGAATGACCACCATCAGAAGTGGTCCACATACTTACAATAGTTCCACCTCAACATCAAGTATAAAATAGGAAGTACCAACCAAGTTGCCAATTTCCTTAGCTGACCTCCAGTCGCGGCACTCACCATGGTGCTAGACTCTTGCATCCATGAGACCTTCGGATGGCCCCACCTCTATGAGATAGACCCTGACTTCTCCACCTCCTACCAAATGTTGGGCGCCAACTTAGTCATCGCTAATTTCCATCTTCAATATGGGTTGTTGTGCCGTCTAGGCCATCTTTGCATTCAATAAAGTGAGCACGCAAAGCTGACTTGGGAAGCTCTCTACAGTCGGGTGCCAGGACAATTTGGCATCGAAAACATAGTGGCAGTGCTTCAGAAACATTTCTATTAGCCAAAACTTCGTTAGGATGTCAACAAGTATATCAGTTCTTGCACCGCATGCACTATTGCCAAACCGACCACTAAGAAACAAGGCATGTACACCCCTCTGCCTACTCCTAACATGCATGGGGAAACCATCTCAATGGAATACATGTCGGGCCTCCCATCCACCAAGAGGGGAAATTATTGTGTTTTTGTGGTATTTCATCACTTTTCCAAGATGGCGATTCTAGACTTCTACAAGAAGAACATCATAGGAGAAGCCACTGCCAAGCTCTTCTTTGAAAGAGTATGGGTACATTTTGGGATCCCACAAACCATTATCTCAAACTATGACAATTGGTTCCTCAACACATTATGGTCGAGCCTCTGGTCACTGTTGGATACCAAGCTCACCAAATCCACTACTTTTCACCCCCAGATAGATGGCAAAACTGAGGTCGTCAATCGGATGATCATACATATCATGTGCATGTACAATTCAAAAAACCCTCACACATGGGATGAGAGTCTTCCCTATGTCCAACATAGCTACAACTGAGCCATGCATATCTCAACTGGCCACGGCTCCTTTCAGGTGGGGTTGGGATTCCAACCATTGGGCCCCATGGATGTTGCACTACCCATGGTGACCACCTTGGTCGACTCGTCCCGTGCTCCACCAGAAGATGACAAATCTACCCAGTTCATTGAACGAATCTAGTACATCTTCCAATAGGTTTAGTATATTCTACAAAATTCTAATTCCAAGTACAAGAAGTGTCATGATCAACATTGGGTGCCACATAAGTTTTAGGTGGGAGACAAAGTTTGGTTGCACTTGTAGGAAGAATTCTTTATAGGGCCCCATCCAAAGCTTCCCCCACTCCATTATGGGTTTTACACCATCACCAAGGTTGTGTTTGACAATGATTTTGAGCTCAACATTCCCCTTTTCCTTGGTCTGCACCTAGTCTTCAACCTGGCTCTCCTTCGACCATATTTCCCACCATTATTAGACACCTCAGAGATAGCAGAGAAGTTAACACCAACATAGCTCAATCATGACTGCATGCAATAGGAATCCAGTGATCATATTGTGGACACATAGATTAAGGGAACTCGACAGCAAAGGATCCAACCTTATCAATTCATTAAAGCTGGGCAACTCCTGCACCAAGGCAAGAGGCTTGCCCAGGGCCAAATTCAACAAACATTTCCTCATATTATGGGGAAACTCAATGCAATGGAGACCATTTATTCCTAAGGAGGGAGGATTGATCCATATGGATATCGGTGGCCACCCACCTTCTCCAACTCACTCAAAACAATTTTTTGGCAATTTACTATTTTTAGCAATTTTTAACTTCCGGGGCCATTTTGAGGGCCTAAATGAAGGTTTTTTGGCATAGATATTCTCAATTAAATCCAAATGATCTGATAGAGCCCCCAAAATGAATCTCCTCGACTATACCTTTCCAACGGGCTATCGTGCGCCTAAAATGGAGATCGTATGCAAAAGTTACGACCCCGGGAAGTTGATGTACTAACTTACCCAAACGAGACCCACATGACTTTTGGCGCTTCATCTCCTAGGGTTAGGTTTTTTGGATTTATAGGGTTTTTGACATTCCTGTTTATTGTAAAAGGTCTTCATATCCTCATTATAATCATCTTCTTGTGAATGAGCACAATCATCACATCTCTTCTCAGAGATAAGCCGCCACCATTCCAGCAAGCTTGTTTTCCATTGCATTTTACAGTTTCAGATTCTTTCCTTATTAAATAGAAAACGAGTTTAAAAATATATATATGAAATATCTAATATCCTTGGTATAAAAATATAATTTTAAATAATTACATTAATTAAATATATATACTACACAACAAGAAAACATGCACATAAATGGATACTAGATATTTATCATGGAACCCCTTAACTGAAAAAACCAACACCTAATAGATATCTATTAACCTTGCCAACTATTAAACTTTTCCAAGAGAAACCAACACCGACCACTTGAGGCTTCTTACAATGGACAATCTCAAACCATTAAATATTCTTCATTAATTACAACCCTAATTCATTTACCTTACAATGCAAATACATGCATGGCTTAGAGATAACCATGCAAAGCAAGATATGCAAGAATTTTTTATGTTTGGACAACATCGGGAAGACATTCTCTAAAGATAATAATTAATAATATAATTATTGTTTATTATTAAATATAGTATATAATAAGTAAATGATAATAATAAATAATTATTGATTATTCAAGGGATGCATCCTTTCATGGATGGTCACCTTATGTTCCCTATATATGGAACACTCATTATTGTAATAATATATCTAATATCTCTCATATCTCATATGAATAAAAACTAACATGGTATCAGAGCAGGACTGGGCTTCACTCCTTCATAGGAGGGCCCAGGAAAATGAGAGATAGTTTCTATTTTGTGAAGATTTTTTGAAATGTGTGTCAAAACCAAAGGCTATTTGCATATATAGAGATGGATTCATATATTGAGGGAAATATGCGAATTTTTGAGAGGGAGTGTTCATAAATACCTGTTTATGAATCCATTGAGGCACTGAAGCATAGGTACAGTGAATTGCATATGGTATATTCTTGGAGTCATTATTATCGTGTTGAGTTCCTCCTTGATAAATGCATAGAGAAGGAAACAATTCACAGCCATGGATTAATGTTCCAGAGCATGAACCTTCCAGCATGTGAATGATAATTCACTCCTCGTCAGAAAATAGACTGTTGTTATGTGTTTGTCCATTATGGAATTCATCCAAAGGAAAATTGTTGCAAAAAGAGAACATAGAGAAAGGTCCATGTAACACCGTTGTGTGATGTTGAGGTGAGGAGAAGATGTTGTAGTCACTTCTCTGGTCTTGGGAAATCACAGTTGTATTGAAATGATCTGCCAAATAACTAGATAATATTGCCTCACTACTACCCAATGTATTGGGTTTCATAGGGTGGCTGGACGTGATGGGGTAGGAGACTTCGCTCCATATGGCTGTACTACTCCAAGATTGCAAAGTCATGGATGTTGGGGATGACTAGAGCCTCCAGAATGAGGAGGAGAAATGACTGATGCGAGTGTGAAATTGGTTCGAAGGAATCGTGCCACATGGATTTCTAGTTGTCGTGGAGAAATAGAGTCTGTTGAACAATAATGAAAAGGATTTGAATTGTTATCTCCTTGGAGCAAGGCCAATTTGATGTGTGTTATGAGAGAGGATCCATCGTCGACTTGAGGAGCAACGACCATAAGTGTGATAATCGCTAGGAGTGAGCTTCGACCACATGTATGATACACATAAATCTTGTGCACGGGAAGGCTCAAGTACATAATTACATAATACCATGTGAATCTCTTCAAAGAGTCGATCAAATCTCGACTTCCAATCTCTAATTTGGGTGGACAACTTGGGGTTGTGGAGGGAGAAACAACAGAGACACCGAGGCTGTGTGATGGCATGAATGATCAAGACGTCGACGTCTTGGAGGGCACTATGCATTCTTTCCAAACAATTTTGGACGGGCGCATCTATGCGGTAACCTAAGTTAAGGCTACCCGCAGTCCTGCATGGTGGGTTATTATGCATGGCATGGACAACCTTTATGACATTTAAACAGTGATATGTTTACATCTCAATGAAACTCGGCTTACAAATCCAAACAGAGTTACGTTGTGACTAAAAACCACGTGTATTGGTTCCTATGTTCTTCTTGATAAATTGTGAAGGACAGAGAAATGCAGAGAGAAAAGAATAGTATATTCAAATGTATGAAGAAGTACAGAACAGAACTGAAGAGATATTACAATGTAAGATGGTTGAGCTATATATGCTCAAGCAAGACAAAAATAGAAAGTACAACTGTCCAGTACAGCTGGCAGTGTACGGTCATACTGTTGAGGGTACAATATATTTAACACTTCTCATATTTCAGTTTACACACAATATTTTCCTCTAAGAGAAGTCGCAACGAATTCATTTGAGAAGTGTGCGGATGGGAAGACGAACTTGGAATTAGTGATGAGTTTGCATATTCTGGCTACAACTCACTTCAGTTAGGATAATATGAGAAGGAAATTGCTATTATGGAGAGGTCAATCAAAGTTCATGTATTGTAGAAAAGGTAGGATCATGCTCTTGCCACATTTGTAGAGCATATGCAACTGGGCGATACATATTCCATGTTGGGTCAACTTGAGAAGTATGTAGAATTCTATAAATCTGGTTTAGAAATTCAAAAACAAATCCTGGGAGAGATAAATTTGAGATTTGGAGAGACTTGTCACTATATGGTTGAAGCCCATGTTCAAGAGATGAAATTCATGAGCTTGACTCCCCTGGAAGTGTGTAGGGTTTCCAATGGTTGTTTACTATGCAAACATGCACATGGCGAGCTCACAACACATGGAGGACAAGAAAATAATATGACGCAAGCGAGACAAATCGTGACCCACCACTTCCATCGCACTCTCCTGCTCATAGGATCGTTCTCGTTCACTCATCCATGAGACAGATTAGCTCTTTCGATTCCCAATGGAATCCCTGTGAAAATCTGACCCACGGGTCTTTTCCTTCACCCACACAGTCTTCTACACCTAACCGTGATTGTCCCTGACTCATTTTGAGGTTCGGGGTTTCGTCCCTCTTGAGTTTGAGATGTCCTCTCGAATCCCCGATCACCTATGGGAAAATTTTTCGATGCACCCCTTTTCCTCATCCCCTTCTAGCTGTGCTGCTGGTCCACATGACCTGCCTTCATATGAACACAATCATAGGCTGCTATCGGGATTTTGGGTTTTTCTATGCCAAAATGCACTAGCCCTTTGGATCCACGATCCTCTGATTCCCAATGTGCTAGTTACGCACTAGCCCTCTTGGCTAGGCTCCTGGCCTATACGACCATTATCCCCGTGACCATAGTCATGTCTCCCATCGGGTCTACGGGGTTTCCAATGCCTAAATGCATATACCCACGAGATTCCTGACTCCTCGAATCCCGATTGGCTGACAGTTGGCCCCCACACAACGGAGCTCTCCCCCTTCTCTAATTTGCTGACAGCTGTCTCCCACTCAATGGAGCTTCCCCCCTTTCTGAGGTGTTGACAGTTGGCCTCCACTCATCGGGGTTTCGCGGTTCGCAATTTCAAAGTGCACAAACAACTTGTCACCGGGATCTCCGATATCCCGATGAACCAAACACCGATGGATGGTTTCCTTGTCGGGACTTTTCCCGATGACGCCGATTTCTGCCACGCGTCCTCTCTGATGGACGGTCTCGATCTCTCCGTGATTTCGAGACTTGTGATGTCTCAATTCTCACAATCTCGAGAATCCTGAATTCCCGAGTGCTGATGTCCCGATGGCTCCTCCTCGTGCAGCTCCTGTAAAATCCGACGACTGACGGGTACCTGCTCCAGATCTGATGGCCCAGATCCTTCCTCCTCGGCACGGACTTCAGACACTAAACTCCGAGTACCTTCTCCCGATCCAATGGCTGGCGGGGTTTCTAGGTGAGATCCGATGACTGTCGGTCCCCTCCTTCTGTAGGCTCCTCTGGACGTGAGAATCAACGGTCCAGATCTTTCTCCTCCGCCGATCCGACGGCTGCTGAGCTCTAATGAGCTTTCACGCTTTCTTCCTATGCACTTGGAAGAATTTTGAATTTCCAAAAGGTCTCGACCTTTGCTTCGTCTCTGCGAACTCCACAACTATGAGTTCTGTTGTGCGTATGAGAACGCTTCCCTTCCCGAGCTTCTGTCTTTGAATCCTCAAAGGATTCTCCCAACTCCTGCACTCCTTGTAGAGTCTTCAGATGCACTCGTTGCCCCTATCCATCCTCATCTTTTGCAAACACTCAGACCCCTAAGGGATTTTTGTCCTTATTCTCCCTCAGATGGAGAAATTGACGCCTTCCTGGTTGTCCTGCTGCTCAGGCAACTAAATTGCTGAGTCCTTCTGGGTGTTTAGCAACCCAGTGAATATCCTTCTGTGGACTCTTCCTCACTTCCAGAACTCAAAGAGTTCTCATCACTTTTGTGCCTATCTGCACACTTCCTCGACGCCCTCCTAGCAGAGTATCTTCTCCAAAAAAGGTTCAGCAGTTCTGTCTTCTTCCTTATGCGCACTCCCTGCACTGGCTCAATGCCCACTTGGCAGAGCTTCTACAAAATCCTCAGTGATTATGTTCTTCCTTCAAACTCTCAGCAGAGTTCTTCCTCCAATGCACCGCAGTGCATACGCTCAATGCCCACTTGGCAGAGCTCTACAGAATTCACAACAGAATTTTGTCTGCAACTGTGTTTCTCATACACAGCCTTGCCTCCAAGTTATTCATCCACCTTGAGGTCTTCCTCTGAGTTGTTGACTCCAGCTTATGTGCCTCAGCACGTCTTTTTCTGAACCTGCAGCGTTCAGAAGTGCATCCTCTGTGCACTAGTATTCAGAGACCGCAACACTCTGTCATGCCCTCCTGACATGAAACCTCAAAGACCTTCAACCCTGAAATCAAACAGACTCTCTGCAAATGCCTCACATACATACATTCACAACATACATAAAGAACACACACAGACCTCCATATAACACAGAACATGTGCAGGAAAAACTGCTTTTAATTATATTAAAATGGCAAATGCCTATATCTTTACAATGGTGTTCCTGAGCTCTCCTCGCTCTTCTCTTCTACAACCATCCTTTTTTTTCAAAATGAGATATGAAAATCTCTTTTTCCTGAGGGGGCTCTTCGAGCTCTTCCCTCCAACCTACCTACCCTATTCAATTACATTGAATGGACTGTCTAGTCCAGAATCTAGATCTAGATCTCAACCATTACACACATTAAATGCCGATCTACCTAATGCCTGCACAAAGGCACGGATTCTATGGCTCACGAGCCTAAGCATTAAATTACATTCAATTTCATATTCAAATGATGTTGCGCCTCTCTTCAGCTTGAATGCATGCGCTCGACATGGCTAGTTGGTTGGCTGGTTGACATGGAGAGATGCTCCTACATCAAACTCCTCAGCTGCAAAATCATGAGCTCCTGCTCATGCGCTTCCCCTCTAAGCTGTTGGAAATCCTCCTGGATCCCAAACAAATATCTGGAGCTTCCCATCTGCTCCATTCTGCTGCTTCTGCTGCACTTCTTCTTTTCTGCCCAACCTATTATCGCTGGCAGTTTCTGCTGACCGGATCATCAGCTCCATGATCTCCTCGATCACTTCATCCAGCTACTGCCATGGTTGGTCCTGTTCATGCAGTGTCCTCGGCTGCCAAAATTTTTGGCACATGAGCAGATCATCATGATCTCCCATGCCTTCTTCCTCATCTTCATCTATGGCCTCAAGTTGCCATTTTGCTGCAAACTTCAGCTCTACAGTCTCTTCCTGAATGACCTGCTGCTCATTCATCCTCTTCTCTGACAGCTCAAATTCTGCCAGTTCTCTGGCTGGCCCTAGATTGTTCAACCAATCCTCCAGCATATCTAGCTCCATCTCCCATGGAGTGATAAATTTACCTACCTGCTCCTTGGCTTCCTTTGCTGCTAGCTCCAATGCTACAACTCTTTCAACTTCCTGGTGGAAAGCATTGAGACATTCCTCTGAATGCTCATTTTCTTCTTCATCTGCTTGGGCAGCTTCCAAAGTCTGCTCCAATTCTTCTTTGACAGTCATCGACATCTGTGATTGTTCTTCTGTTGTTGTTGCACCTGCAATGCAAATTTCTGCCTCCTCCTGGGCACATGGTAGGAATATTCCAATTCCCCCTATCATCAGGATATCATCCTGATCTTCCTCCTCCATCAGTTGCTCCTGCTGATCTACTTCCATCTTTGAGATCACCTTCTCTTTCAGCTCCCCTGGATGATCCACGTTCACCTACTCATCCCTGCCCACCTGGCAATATGGGATGCTTCCGCTGCCTTCCTGGCAGACTATGAGATCAACTGATCCCATCTTCATCAGCAACCCCTGCTGAATTGAACTCTCCTCCAAGTCCATGAGACCTTCAGATGGTCTCAAATTCTCATCTTTGCCCACCTGGCAGTCTGAGATGCTTCCGCTGCCCTCTTGGCAGTCTTTGAGATCCCGCAGTGACCTCATATCATTGCCCAACTGGCAATGTGAAATTCCCTGGCTGCCCTCCTGACAGTCCGTGAGATCCTCAGTTGATCTCAACTCGTTGCCCTCCTGGCAATCTGGAATTTCTTCTCTTCCCTCCTGGCAGTGCTTTAGATCTTCAGCCGATCTTATTTCATTCTCAAAATCATCGAGACTTCTCCCAATCTCTGGTTTACATACCTCAACCATCCTGTTAACAGCCTCCGTTGTCATCTAACCATCAACTCCTTGACTGGCCATTTTTCTTTTGGCTTCTTTCATGGGCCATTCATACGCCCATCTCGGCTTGGCTTTCCGCTGCATCTTCAATTCAAGCTTTGTCATTTCTCTTTTTATATCAGTGAGCTCTTCATCTATTTCCTTTTGGCTCCATAGATCTTTCCTCCCAGCATACCTACGGCCTTCAGTAGCCATGTTGCTGCTTCTATTTGCTTTCCTGGAAAATCTGTTGTTGTCACTCTGCATCTTGAGTGTGTCCAACTTCATCTTACAATCCTGCTGACTGTCTACCCAATTGCTACCTACCTGCAAACAATCCTTACAAAGTCCTCAACAACTCTGTCTTCTTCTTGCCTCCTCTGTCTGCAATATACAGACAGAATCCCGCTATGATACCACTTGATGTGTATCAGAGTGCTTTCCTCCTCTACCTCTTCCTGCCTAAAATATACAAGCAAGATTCAGGCTCTGATACCACTTGACGCAGGCGAGACAAATCACGACCCACCACTTCCGTCGCGCTCTCCTGCTCACAAGATCGGTCTCGATCACTCATCCATCAGCCAGATTAGCTCTTTTGATTCCCAATGGAATCCCTGTGAAAATATGACCAACATGTCTTTTCCTTCGCCCACATGGTCTTCTACACCTAACTGTGATTGTCCCTGACTCAGTTCGAGGTTCGGCGTTTCGTCCCTCTTGAGGTCGAGAGTCACTGTCCTCTCGAATCCCCGATCACCGATGGGACAAATTTTTGATGCGCCCCTTTTCCTCAGCCCCTTCTAGCTGTGCTGCTGGTCCACATGACATGCCTTCATATAACCACAGTCATAGGCTCCTATCGGGATTTCGGGTTTTTCAATGCCAAAATGCACTTGCCCTTTGGATCCACAATCCTCCGATTCCCGACGCGCTAGTTACGCACTAGCCCTCCTGGCTAGGCTCCTGGCCTATATGACCATTATCCCCGTGACCATAGTCCTGTCTCCCGTCGGGGCTACTGGGTTTCCAATGCCTAAATGCATATACCCACGGGATTCCTGACTCCTCGAATCCCGACTGGCTGACAGCTGGCCCCCACACAACAGAGCTCTCCCCCTTCTCTAATCTGCTGACAGTTGGCTCCCACTCAACGGAGCTTCCCCCCTTTCTGAGGTGTTGACAGATGGCCTCCACTCATCGGGGTTTCGCGGTTCGAAATTTCAAAGTGCACAAACAACTTGTCACCGAGATCTCTGATATCCCGATGAACCAAACACCGATTGAT
>SNQJ01S0005311.1:152422-162767 GCA_010110895.2 Picea sitchensis
TCTCATGATCTCGAGAATCCTGAATTCTCGAGTGCCGATGTCCCGATGGCTCCTCCTCGTGCAGCTCCTGTCCAATCCGACAGCTGACGGGTACCTTCTCCAGATCTGATTGCCCAGATCCTTCCTCCTCGACGATGACTTCAGAGAGTAAACTCCGAGTACCTTCTCCCGATCCAATGACTGGCGGGGTTTCTGGGTGAGATCCGATGACTGTCGGTCCCCTCCTTCTGTAGGCTCCTATGGATGTGAGAATCAATGGTCCAGATCTTTCTCCTCCACCGATCTGACGGCTGTTGAGCTCTCCTGAGCTTTCGCACTTTCTTCCTATGCGCTTGGAAGAATTTTGAATTTCCAAAAGGTCTCTACCTTTGCTTCGTCTCCGCAAACTCCACGACTATGAGTTATGTTGTGCGTATGAGAACGCTGCCCTTCCTGAGCTTCTGTCTTTGAATCCTCAAAGTATTCTCCCAACTCCTGAACTCCTTGCAGAGTCTTCAGATGCACTCGTTGGTGCTATCCATCCTGAGATTTTGCAAACACTCAGACCCCTATTGGATTTTTGTCCTTCTTCTCCCTCAGATGGAGAAATTGACGCCTTCCTGTCTGTCCTGCTGCTTAGGCAACTAAATTGTTGAGTCCTTCTGGGTGTTCAGTAACCCAGTGAATATCCTTCTCTGGACTCTTCCTCACTTCCAGAACTCAAAGAGTTCTCGTCACTTCTGTTCCTATCTGCACACTTCCTCGATGCCCTCCTGGCGGAGTATCTTCTCCACAAAACGTTCAACAGTTCTGTCTTCTTCCTTCTGCGCACTCCCTGCACTGGCTCAATGCCCACTTGGCAGAGATTCTATAGAATCCTCAGTGATTCTGTTCCTCCTTCAAACTCACAGCAGAGTTCTTCCTCCAATGCACCACAGCGCATACGCTCAATGCCCACTTGGCAGAGCTCTACATAATTCACAACAGAATTTTGTTTGCAACTGTGTTTTTCATACATAGCCTTGCCTCCAAGTTATTCATCCACCTTGAGCTATTCCTCTGAGTTGTTGACTCCAGCTTATGTGCCTCAGCACGTCTTTGTCTGAACCCGCAACGTTCAGAAGTGCATCCTCTGTGCACTGGTATTAAGAGACCGCAACACTCTGTCATGCCCTCCTGACATGAAACCTCAAAGACCTTCAACCCTGAAATCAAACAGACTTCCTGCAAATGCCTCACATACATACATTCACAGCATACATAAAGAACACACACAGACCTCCATATAACATAGAACATGTGCAGGAAAAACTGCTTCTAATTATATTAAAATGGCAAATGCCTATATCTTTACAATGGTGTTCCTGAGATCTCCTCGCTCTTCTCTTCTACAACCATCCTTTTTTTTCAAAATGAGATATGAAAATCTCTTTTTCCTAAGGGGGCTCTTCGAGCTCTTCCCTCCAACCTACCTACCCTATTCAATTACATTGAATGGGTTGTCTAGTCCAGAATTTGGATCTAGATCTCAGCCATTACACACATTAAATGCCGATCTACCTAATGCCTACATAAAGGCACGGCTTCTATGGCTCACGAGCCTAAGAATTAAATTACATTCAATTTCAAATTCAAATGAGGCTGCGCCTCTCTTCATCTTGAATGCATGCGCTCGACGTGGCTGGCTGGCTGGCTGGATGACGTGGAGAGATGCTCCTGCATCAGAATACAACCCATGGTAACAACGAGGAGGTATCCTTCAGGAGATCTAGAGGATCTCACATGGATATTGATAGTGAGAGACAGGAAGAGATGGTGCCTTCTACCCCTCATGCTCCAACAGTTTAGAGGGAGACATCGCCTACTGATCAAATTGATCATGTTGATCTTGTTGTTCCACTTAATGTTTCTAGAGATATTGCAGTAGGTCGGAAGATACTTGCATGGGCTCATCAGACTCTGTAGGAGGTAGAAGGATGTGTAGCTCCTCATGGTACCTTCCAAGAGAGAAAGAGACCTTAGAGATATTCATGCTATGCCACATTTATGAGGCACATCATTCATTTTAAGCCTTCATGTTATGAGGAGGCAACTAGTCATCTAGTATGTAGAGATGTCATGATGGAGGAGTATCAATCCATCGTGAAGAATGATGTGTGGGATATTGTTCTGAAACCTGAAGGGAAGTCTATAGTGACTTCCAAATGGATATACAAGATCAAACACAAAAGTTCATTTCCTGCTACACTAGGAAATGAACTGTGTGTTTGANAATCCATCGTGAAGAATGATGTGTGGGATATTGTTCTGAAACATGAAGAGAAGTCTATAGTGACTTCCAAATGGATCTACAAGATCAAACACACAGTTGATGGGAGCATCAAGAGGTACAAAACGAGATTTGTTGCTAGAGAATTCTCTCAGGTGGAGGGAATAGATTATGAAGAGACGTTTGCTTCTGTTTCTCGATACACTTCTATTCAGATGATTATTTCCCTTGCAATATCCATGGATTGGAGACTACATCAGATGGATGTAAAGACAACCTTTTCTCAATGGAGAGATTAAGGAAGAAGTATACATCAAGCAACCAGATGCTTTCGTGATACATGAGAAGGAGTCTCATGTGTGTAGGTTGAATATGGCCTTGTATGGAATCAAGCAACCACCTCGAGCTTGGTATGAAAGGATCGATGGACACCTGATGATTTTTGGGCTTCAACAAAGATGTTTTGATCCTATCTTGTACTAAAACATTTTTAATGGTCAATCCCTGATTCTAGTCCTCTACATTGATGATTTATTCCTCACCGGTACAGAGAGCCTTATTATTGAATGCAAGTATGTGTTGGCCTCTGAGTTCAAGATGAAGGACCTTGGTATGATGCACTACTTCTTGGGACTAGAAGTGTGGAAAAGAAATGATGAGATCTTCCTGAGTCAGGGGAAGTACACAGTTGAGATATTCAAGAAGTTTGAGATACTAAACTTGAAGCCTGTGACTACACCAATGATGATGAATCTAAAGAAACTAAGTGTGTCTTCATCCGATTATGACAAAATTGATCCGACTCTGTATAGACAGCTGGTTGGATAACTGATGTATCTGGTTAACACCAGAACAAATAATTGCTATGCAGTGAGTGCACTTAGCCAGTTTATAAGTCAGCAGAGATAGACACACTATATTATTGTGAAGCATGTGTTGAGATACTTGTGAGGCACAGTTCAACATGGTCTGAGATATACTTCCAATATTGATATGATATGGCAGGAATATATTGACTCTGATTGGGTAGGGAGCACAATGGAAAGAAACAACACCTTCAGGTGTTTCTTCATTTTGGTATCTTCCATGGTTTCCTAGTGTAGTAGGAAATGAACTTGTGTGGCTTTGAGCACAACATAATTAGAGTACACTGCATTAAGTATGACAGTCTGTGAAGCAGTGTGGCTTCACAAGCTCCTTGCAGATTTATTCGAACATGTGTTGGATTCCACCATTATTCATTATGGTAACCAAAGTTGTGTGAAGATCTCTGGTAATCCATTGTTTCATGACAAATTGAACCACATTGAGATCAAGTACCATTACATCTGAGACATGGTGTAGAGGAAGGAACTATTGGTGCAGTACCTTCCTACAGATGAGCAGGTTGTTGATGTTCTTACCAAACCAAGATGAAGTTCAAGTATTTTTGTGACAGACTTGGTGTGGCAAAGAATGCCTCCCTCCCTGAGAGGGAGTGTTGATGTTTGAAGCTTCTTGAGACATTCTACAGATTATACTACTCTGTGACTGAGTTGAGTTGATCTGTGATGACACTTATCCGAGAAGGGATAAGTGGGACACTTATCCGAGAAGGGGTAAGTGTGGTTGGGCTTATAACCCAACGTCCCATGTGGAGAGAACATGAGGACATGTCAAGGGAGTTGACCCTTGACGTCATACACTATGGGAGTTGACCCTAGTATTTTTAGAGGGTGTAGCCTCTAGAAGTCCACATGGAGTGCCATGTGTGACAAAATTTCTCCAGATTGTACTCCTCTATGAATTGAGTTGCGTTGATCTCTGAGGACACTTATCTGAGAAGGGATAAGTGGAACACTTATTCGAGAAAGAATAAGTGCAGCTAGACTTATAACCCAATGTCCCATGTGGAGAGCACATGAGGACATGTCAAGGGAGTTGACCCTTGACGTCATACACTATGGGAGTTGACTCTATTGTTTCTAGAGGGTGTAGCCTCTAGAAGTCCACATGGAGTGCCATGTGTGAAAAAATTTCTCCAGATTGTACTCCTCTGTGAATTGAGTTGAGTTGATCTGTGAGGACACGTATCTAAGAAGGGATAAGTGGAACACTTATTCGATAAGGAATAAGTGCATTTGGGCGTATAGCCCATCGTCCCATGTTCAGAGAACATGAGGACATGTTAAGGGAGTTGACCCTTGATGTCTCACACTATGGGGAGTTGACCCTAAGTGTTACTAGAGGGAGTATCCTCTAGAAGTCTACATGGGAGTGCCATGTGTGACAAATATTTTTCTACTATGGTGGTTTTGTACCACTGGCGGAGACTGCGTGTCTCTAGACAGTAGTTGTGTACTACTATGGAAAGATACATCTCTAGCTAAGAGGGAGTGTTGATGTTTCAGCATCAGGCAGAACTTCTCCTAGATTGGGTTGTAGACCAAGGGAGATAGGATACATTAATCACAAAGGTGCACTTGTGGTAAATGGGCCCATACATAGTCCTTCCTTGATCATGACAAGGAATAATATGGATTCGAAGTGCTTGAAGTGTTTTCCATGTGTCAGTTAGAATCAAGCCAACATTCACTCATAGATGTGTGCCTGTGGTGAAAGATCCTAGTGTGTTATTTGTTCTAGTCATGGTGACTTGACAAGGAATGATAAAAACACAAGATGCTATATGATATTACATGCGGACCCAAAGTGATCCTAATCTTAGAGAGAGTTAATTGGCTAAGAGGGAGAGCTGCAGAAGGAGTTTCTCCTCCATTCAGGTGGGAGAGAGATGTCTCCCAAGACTGACAAACAAGTGTCATGAGTCTAGGGTGAAGTTTGTATACTTCAAAGACAAGAGTGGCATGTTGCATAATGTCTCCCTCGTTGAGAGGGAGTGTTGATGTTTGGACAACATTGCGAAGACATTCTCTAAAGATAATAATTAATAATATAATTATTATTGATTATTAAATATAGTATATAATAAGTAAATGATAAAAATAATTAGTTATTAATTATTCAAGGGACGCATCCTTTCATGGATGGTCACCTTATGTTCCCTATATATGGAACACTCATTATTGTAATAATATATCAAATATCTCTCATATCTCATATGAATAAAAACTAACAAGGATATGCATGGTATGGATTATTCATGCAAAGACATGCATGGCATGAAGATAGTCATGCAAAGACTGACATAAAATACTATGGGAAAATACCATGGGTTACCCAATACCATGGGCCTATAAACTACTAACAGTAAACCCAACAATGATTGAGTCAAGATTAGCCCAACATTCCCCTATTTAAAATTGACTTGACCTTCCTTAGAGTTTATAAACAAGGTATCACAAATACAACATGCCCCCTATCACCTATAGGTCTACGTCTAGACTTTATACTAATGAATCATCAAACGAGAGCATTTACATGTGATAAAATCCAACTCTATAAAAATGATTATAATTGTATCCCGCACATGTGATGCTATGAAACATGAAAACACATGATAAAATCGAACTCTATAAAAATAATTATGATTGTATCATGAACACGTAATGCTATGAAACATCCCTATTTCATTGCAAGGAACATCCCTCCCGCTCCAAATACAATTACATAGACCAAGTACATATCTTACCATTGTATTCCTTAGCACATGATGAAAGAAGCATCTATCAACTTCATTACCAACATCCCTCCTAGCTCCATAGATAGTGAGCCAAAAAAGTCATTGATCAAGTACTTCTTCCGTAATGCACTCCAGCCTATGCTTTATGTTGATACAGTGTATGCCCAAGCAAATGATGCAAGAAACATCTACCAGTTTCTTTATTGGCATCCCTCCCTGCTCCAAATACAATGAACCAAATGGCTCATCCACAAAGTACATTATCATTGATGTGCTTTTTCCTGAGCCAAAAGGCTCATTCACAAAGTACATTATCATCAATGTGCTTTTTCCTATGCTCCACATCAATCGATTGTATGCCTGAGAAAATGATGTAAGAAGAATCTACCATCTTCTTTATGAGCATCTCTCCTTGCTCCAAATCTAGTGAGCTAAAGCACTCCTTCAGTGAGTACTTCATCATGCCCTTCTGCCTATGCTCCATGTCCATGTGTCATTCACCATAGTTCATAAACCCATGAATCATCACTTCAATTTGTGTGCATATCTCTCCTCCACATGTCACTCACTTTACCAACAATTTCATAAGCATGGATCTCATGAGACCACTCTCATTAGAGAGTCCAGGTCTCCTTGTCTCTAATACCATATTAAAAACTGAGGTGGAAACCCTTAAGAGTGAAAACCAACATACTGATACCTAATAGATATCTATTAACCTTGCCATACTTCTTACAATAGAGTATCTCAAGCCATTAAATAGGCTTCATTAACTACAACCCTAATTAGTTAGATTACAATGCAAAGAAATGCATGGCCTCTAGATATCTAGATAGTCATGTAAAGACATGCATGGATTGGAGATAGCCATGAAAAGGAAAGACATGCATGATGTGGAGATAAGTCATGCAAAGACATGCATGAAGTGGAGATAATCATGCAAAACTCACATCAAATACCATGGACAATAACCCAACAATAACCTAATCAAAAACTCTATGGCTGAATCAACATTAACCCAACATAAACTACTAACAACCCATCTCAATTTCTTATTGATCACTCTCCATGCTTCATACATTGAGGTTGATATCACAAAATTGTTAACTTTATATAATATGATGAAATTAAACCATTGACACCGTCTTATATCTTCAATTGATTATAGTCCAAACCTATCTTAATCAGAGAATCATTTTTCCTGGCTCATGAGTAACGACTTGTATTTTGCTCATATATTAATCTCTTTAGATACAAATTACGATTCCTTACTTTAACTTTTTGTTGAGTTAGTATGTGTCTTTATTCAATACAGTAATCAGTCAAAGCCAATACACTGTTGTCGGCCTTGTGCATTCAATGAATCATGCCTTTATATCTTTTTTGATGCTTAAACGTGCATTGTTTAAACTAGGAGTTACATCAAAGATTGTGAAGTTTGTGCTTTTCGGTGGCGGTTCTGTATTTATCGACAAAGATCCTTCGACAGTAGTTGGTGCTTCATGAAAAACTCAGAAAGAAGATTATTAATGTGTAACGAAATCCAAGGATATGTAACTCTCGTAAGATACCTGTAATTACAATAAGAGACGAAAGAAAGTTGACGGAGATGACATCAGTGAATTTGAAGTAGTCTTGTGAGGACATTAAATAGCGTATACGAGCTGTTTTACGAAATGGTGTCTTTTGCCTCAATTCGGTGATATAAATTTACATAAATCATAATTTTTTTTTGTTTGTTTTCAAAATTCATTTTTAAATGTAAAAATAAATTCATCATGTTGAAAAACTAGCATTAGGATTTTACAGAAATAATCAAATTTACAAGTCCAACAATTTTTGAGAAACAAATATCCTTAAAAAAAAAATCTTCATTTCTTAAACTCTTTAACCTACAGTAATGTAAATGATTACTTAGATTGTTGAACAAGCAACCGAGTTTCACCTATATCATCATGGTGTACTTGAGAGGAGAAGATTATTGATGGAAGAGACCCGAGTCTCCACCAAAAGTTGTGTCTTGCACTTTGCATCTCTTTATTAAAGTTTGTTGTGTTGGGTTTCCATTTGATATTCTATTGACCATAACACTTATTTTAAATTTCTTTTGGATGCGTACCTCACGCAAAGACTATGTATGAACAAAAGTAACACAAAAAAGAAATTTCATGAACATAGAGATTCAGTTCTTGTGGGAACTCAGTACAGGTACGTTAGGTTATCTACAATGTTATCGTAAAAATATGATTGATGAAAGGACAGTATCTCATGTAACTGATTTTAATTTAACGCTGCAAATACATACCGAAGGGTGTGGGTGTGTGTTGAATGGATCCGTTGCATGCATACGTTTTCCTTTATCCACCAGCATAGCCATACCCATATCATTGTCACCCAGTTATTTTTATCACATGTTTGGTGTCAAAATCGGATTCTTCAGTATACACAACAAGGCCAACAACGAGGCACAATAGAGCTTTTGAGCCTCTGAACAGAGGAGGAGGCTTGGCTAAACTGTTCAAATTCGATTGCTGTGCGAGGTCTGGCACAATTGAGGAAGTTGTAAACTCATTCTCTTTGAGAGTACCCAATTCGGTCTCCAGAGCCGAAATATATTTTATTTGAGAGTAGCCAATTCGGTCTCCAGAGCCGAAGTATTCTCATGAAGAATTCCTCATGTGAACTTGTGAACTAAAAGTTGTTCCTTGAGCTTCGAATTTTCCTTGTAATTTCTTCAATGTAGAGTCATGTCACTTAAAAGTTCTTCGGGTTTTTTCAAGAGTTTTTTGGGTTTCCTTCAACTCAGAATAATCTATAATCCATGTTTTTATGTAGAAAAAACCAATAACTAATGGAAACAACAAAGGGATTTCAGATAGACCATCAATAGATAGAAGCGTTCCACCCACCAAATCACATTAAAATCACTTGTACTCAAAAACATGAAAACCAAACCATCTACCAAAATGCCAACAACAAAGAGAACTGGGAACTGGTGTAGAGAATCGAGAGGGGACATCAAAAATATAGTAGACAAAGTCACACCTGAAAAGCTATGGAAGCCAAAAAGTAAAGAGCCAGAACCAACCAGAGAACTATGTGAAGTAAGACCACAAACCAACAAAGCTCCAGCTGAGAAATCACCAACTATTACATGTAGATAGCCACTGCCAAAGAAAAACACTAACCGAGTGTTACCAATTAAACCATTACCAAAAAAACTAGAGGGAATGAACTGCAGGATGTATGTCAATGAACATAAATGACCAACCATATATATCCCAGTGTTTCATCTCCGGTTGATACAATAAGTTTTTAAGGTGCTGTTTGGAGGATGATAGAATGTGGCAGATAATGGAATCCCAGTGTTTCATAGGATTGAACCTTACATTGGGACAGTGGACACCACATTGGGACAGTATCCCTCACATAGGGAATTGTCCATCACATAGGGGCTTTGGCCATCACATTGGGACATATGACCTCACATTAGGACAGTGGAATCACATAAAAGTCATGGTTAATGCTTCGGTGATGTAAAGTTTTTAAGGTGCTGTTTGGAGGATGATAGAATGTGGGAGATAATGGAATCCCAGTGTTTCATCTCCGGTTGATACAATAAGTTTTTAAGGTGCTGTTTCATTGCACAATTTAAGTGAATCTGTAACCACTTCCATAAGAACATTCTTAAGTTTTATATGTTTGGTGATTTATCTATTATGAATAATATTTATTTTGGTGATCTATTTATTAATAATAATATTTATTTTATTTTAAAATTTATTTAGTTACATGTTATATTTTATTAAATAGTCACATAAATAAATAAAACTATTTGTTTATTATCTTTTATGTTTGGTGATTTACTTATTAATAATAATATTTATTTTATTTTAAAATTTATTAAGTTACATATTATATTTTATTAAGTTACATATTATAGTTTATTAAGTAGTCATATAAATAAATAAAATTATTTGTTTATTATCTTTTATGTTTGGTGATTTACTTATTAATAATACTATTTATTTTATTTTAAAATTTATTAAGTAGTTACATAAATAAATAAAATTATTTATTTATAATTTTAAAAGAAAATAATGTGTATTAAAAATAAATTTATGATTTTTTTTTAATGATTTTCTCTTTAATGAAATTAATTTTATATAGTATCATTGAAGAACTTTATCATAATTTTACAACTACCCTTTCCACTTCTATTAACAAATTCTCTTTCTACGTGTCCCATAAAAAGAATAATAGAACAACCAACCCTTGGTATGATAAAGAACGTAAAGTTGCTAGGAAAGCCATTAGGGATGCTTCTAATGAGCCCTTAAAATTGGATAAGATCAATAAGTACAAAGCCCTAATTAAAAGGAAAAAAAGATACTATATCAATAAAAGGCAAGAGCAACTTTCACAACTATACAAGTTGGATCCTAAGAAGTTCTGGAGCCAAATTCTAAAACACA
>SNQJ01S0005311.1:175001-189478 GCA_010110895.2 Picea sitchensis
ATATATATATATATATATATATATATGCAATATCTAATATATCCTCGGTATAAAAGATAATTTTAAAAAATTACATTATTTAAATATATATACTGCACAACAAGAAAACATGCACATAAATGGATACTAGATATTTATCCTGGAAACCCTTAACTGAAAAAACCAACACCTAATAGATATCTATTAACCTTGCCAACTATTAAACTTTTCCAAGAGAAACCAACACCGACCACTTGAGGCTTCTTACAATGGAGAATCTCAAACCATTAAATATGCTTCATTAATTACAACCCTAATTCATTTTCCTTATAATGAAAATACATGCATGTCTTAGAGATAACCATGCAAAGAAAGACATGCATGGATATGCATGGTGTGGATTAGGCATGCAAAGACATGCATGGCATGAAGATTGTCACGCAAAGACTCATAAAATACTATGGGAAAATACCATGGGTTACCCGATACCGTGGGCCTGTAAACTACTAACAGTAAACCCAACAATGATTGAGTCAAGATTAGCCCAACATTCCCCTCTTTAAAGTTGACTTGATCATACTTAGAGTTTATAAACGAGGTATCACAAATACAACATGCCCCCTATCACCTATGGGTCTACGTCTAGACTTTATACTAATGAATCATCAAACCAGAGCATTTACATGTGATAAAATACAACTCTATAAAAATGATTATAATTGTATCTCGCACATGTGATGCTATGAAACATGAAAACAGGTGATAAAATCCAACTCTATAAAAATAATTACGATTGTATCATGAACACGTAATGCTATGAAACAACCCTATTTCATTGCAAGGAGCATCCCTCCCGCTCCAAATACAATTACATAGACCAAGTACATATCTTACCACTGTATTCCTGAGCACATGATGAAAGAAGCATCTATTGGCTTCATTATCAACATCCCTCCTAGCTCCATATATAGTGAGCCAAAAAACTCATTGATCAAGTACTTCTTCCTTAATGCACTTCAGCCTATGCTCTATGTTGATTCAGTGTATGCCCGAGCAAATGATGCAAGAAACAACTATCCGTTTCTTTATCGACATCCCTCCCTGCTCCAAATACAGTGAACCAAAAGGATCATCCACAAAGTACATTATCATCGATGTGCTTTTTCCTGAGCCAAAAGGCTCATTCTCAAAGTACATTATCATCAATGTGCTTTTTCCTATGCTCCACATCAATCGATTGTATGCCTGAGAAAATGATGCAACAAGCATCTACCATCGTCTTTATGAGCATCCCTCCTTGCTCCAAATCTAGTGAGTTAAAGTACTCATTCAGTGAGTACTTCATCATGCCCTTCTACCTATGCTCCATTTCCATGTGTCATTCACCATAGTTCATAAACCCATGAATCGTCACTTCCATTTGTGTGCATATCTCTCCTCCACATGTCACTAACTTTACCAACAATTTCATAAGCGTGTATCTCATGAGACCACTCTCAATAGAGAGTCCAGGTCTCCTTGTCTCTAATACCATATTAAAAACTGAGGTGGAAACCTTTAACGGGAAAACCAGCATACCGATACCTAATAGATATCTATTAACCTTGCCATACTTCTTACAATAGAGTATCTCAAGCCATTAAATGGGCTTCATTAACTAAAACCCTAATTAGTTAGATTACAATACAAAGAAATGCATGGACACTAGATATCTAAATAGCCATGTAAATGTATGCATGGATTGGAGATAACCATGAAAAGGGAAGACATGCATAATGTGGAGATAAGTCATGCAAGGACATGTTTGACGTGGAGATAGCCATACAAAAACTCACATCAAATACCATGGGCAATAACCCAACAATAACCGAATCAAGAACTCTATGGCTGAATCAACATTAACCTAACATAAACTACTCACAACCCATCTCAATTTCTTGTTGATCACTCTCCATGCTTCATACATTTAGGTTGATATCACAAAATTGTTAACTTTATATACTATGATGAAATTAAACCACTGCAGACTATTTAATAATGATCACCCCTTATGTCTCGTATCTTCAATTGATTATAGTCAAAACATATCTTAATCAGAGAATCATTTTTCCTGGCTCATGAGTAACGACTTGTATTTTGCTGATATATTAATCTCTTTGGATACAAATTACGATTCCTTACTTTAACTTTTTGTTGAATTAGTATGTGTCTTTATCCAATATAGTAATCAGTCAAAGCCAATGCACTGTTGTCGGCCTTGTGCATTCAATGAATCATGCCTTTATATATTTTTTGATGCTTGGAGGTGCATTGTTTATTTAAACTACGAGTTACATCAAAGATTGTGAAGTTTGTGATTTCGGTGGCGGTTATGTATTTATCGACAAAGACCCTTCGACAGTAGCTGGTGCTTCATGAAAAACGCAGAAAGGAGATTATTAATGTCTAACGAAATCCCTTAAAAGGATCTGTAACTCTCGTAAGATGCATGTAATTGCTGAGTCTCACAGAGATAACAATAAGAGACGAAAGAAAGTTGACGGAGATGACATCAGTGAATTTGAAGTAGTCTTGTAAATGGCTTTGGCTAGCTATTTTACGAAATTGCTGTTTTAGCTGAAATCCAGTCATATAAATTTATATCAATTACTATTTTTTTGTTGTTCAAAATTTATTTCTGAATGTAAAAATGGATTCAGCATGCTATCATTGCTTTCAGATTCTATAAAAATAATCATCTAAATCTACAAATCCAACAATTTCTGACAAAATAAATTTCAAACAAATATCCCTTAAAAAGATATTCATTTCTTAAAATTTTTACCAAGATGCCAACAACAAAGAGAAACAACAAAGAAAACTAGGAACTGGTGTAGAGAATCTAGAAGGGACATCAGAAATAAAATAGACAAAGTCACACCTGAAAAGCTATGAAAGCCAAAAAGTAAAGAGCCGGAACCAACAAGAGAACTATGTGAAGTAAGACCAAAAACCAACAAAACCAACAAAGCTCAGGCTGAGAAATCACCAACCATTACATGTAGATAACCACTGCCAAAGAAAAAACACTAACAGAGGGTTACCAATTAAACCATTACCAAGAAACTAGAGGGAACGAGAACTGCAGGATCTATCTCAATGAACATAGAGGACCAACCATATATATCCCACATTGTTTCATCTCCGGTTAATACAATAAGTTTTTAAGGTGCTGCTGGGAGGAATGATGGAGATAGTGGAGGGTTTCATTGCACACTTTAAGTGGATTCTAACCATTTCTATAAGAACATTCTTAAGTTTTGAGTTTTGTATGTTTATTTTAAGTGAATTGTAACCACTTCATAAGAACATTCTTAAATTTTGTATGTTTGGTGATCTACCTATTAATAATAATATTTAGTTTGGTGATCTATTTATTAATAATAATATTTATTATTTTAAGTGAATTTGTTTTATATTTTTTATGCTCTACCTATTAATAATAATATTTATTTTGGTGATCTATTTATTAATAATAATATTTATTACTTTAAGTGAATCTGTAACAATTTCCATAAAAACATTCTTAAGTTTTGTATGTTTGGTGATCTACCTATTAATAATAATATGTATTTTGGTGATCTACTTATTAATAACAATATTTATTTAAGTGAAACTGTTTTGCATACTTAATGATCTACCTAATAATAATAATAATATTTATTTTGGTGATCTATCTATTAATAATAATATTTATTACTTTAAGTGAATCTATAACAACTTCCATAAGAATATTTTTAAGTTTTGTATGTTTGGTGATCTACCTACTACTAATAATATTTATTTTGGTGATCTACCTATTAAAAATAATATTTATTTTATTGATCTACCTATTAATAATAATATTTATTTTATTTTAAAATTTAGTAAGTACTTACATATTTTATAAAATAATCACATAAATAAATAAAATTATTTATTTATTATTTTTATGTTTGGTGATTTACTTATTAATAACAATATTTTTTTTTTAATTTTATTAAGTAATTACATATAATATTTTATTAAATAATCACATAAATAAATAAAATTATTTATTTATAATTTACAAAAAATAATAATATATAATAAAAATAAATTTATGATTTTTTTTTTTAATGATTTTCTCTTTAATGAAATTAATTTTATATAGTATCATATATTTTATTTAAGATGTAAATAAAAATAATTTTAAATTTTCTATGTTGATTAAATTAAACATTAATTATTTTCTCTTTTGATTTATTAGTTTTCTACACATTGTATGCTACATTTATTTAAGTTGTATTATAATTTTAAATTTTTTATGTTGATTAAATTAAACATTAATTATTTTCTCTTTTGATTTATTAGTTTTCTACACATTGTATGCTACATTTATTTAAGTTGTATTATAATTTTAAATTTTTTATATTGATTAAATTAAACATTAATTATTTTCTCTTTTGATTTATTAGTTTTCTACCATTGTATGCTACATTTATTTAAGTTGTATTATAATTATAATTTTTTTATGTTGATTAAATTAAACATTAATTATTTTCTCTTTTGATTTATTAGTTTTCTACAAATTATATGTTACATTTATTTAAATTGTATTGTATTTAATTTATCATAAATTTTAAATAAGATGTAAATAAAAATAATTTTAAACAATTAAACATCAATTATTTTCTTTTTTGATTTATTAGCTTTATACACATTATATGATACTTTTATTTAAGTTAGTTATAATGTACTTAATTAGTTTGTTTTAATGTAATAATTAAAACAAACTAAATACTTAATGTACTTAATTTGTTTAAATACTTAATATACATTATGACACTTTTATTTAAGTTAATTATAATGTATTTAATTAGTTTTTTTATTGTAATTATTAAAACAAACTAAATATTTAATGTACTTAATTTGTTTAAATACTTAATATACTTAGCTTGTTTAATTTTTATTTTTTATGTTAATTAAATTAAACATCAAATATTTTCTTTTTTAATTTATTAACTTTATACACATTATATGACACTTTTATTTAATTTATTAACTTTATACACATTATATTATATGACACTTTTATTTAATTTATTAACTTTATACACATTATATGACACTTTTATTTAATTTATTAACTTTATACACATTATATGACACTTTTATTTAATTTAGTTATATTGTATTTAGTTTGTTTTAGTGTAATTATTACATATTTGTTTAAAATATATCTAATTCATAAATGTATATTAATTGATTATAAAGGATTATTAGAATATGCTATATTGTATTTAGTTTGTTTGAGTGTAATTATTACATATTTGTTTAAAATATATCTGATCTACTTTTATGTATGCATAAATGTATATTAATTGATTATAAAAGATTATTAGAATATAGTTTGTTTTAGTGTAATTATTACATATTTGTTTAAAATATATCTGATCTACCTTTATGTATGCATAAATGTATATTAATTGATTATAAAGGATTATTAGAATATGCTCATTGATTATAAAGGATTATTAGAATATGCTCATTGATTATAAAGGGTTATTAAATATCTAACTCGAATAAAGGGTTATTAAATATCTAACTCGAAATAGTTGGCAATGTGGCGATTACTCAAGTCATTTTTGGAGCCTTACCGTCAATATAGTTAACACCTACTCAACAAGGTTGTTCCAAGGAGACTTAATTGTGATTGGGAAAGTATTCCTAACACCACACAAGTAGGCCCAAATTTAATTACAATATGGTTTATGTGACTTAATATATATAAATAATAAACAACGTAAATGTAATTAACAATGATGTATTATTGTTATTATTATTGTTTTGGGTCATTTACCTTAGTATAGAGTAGTAATTAATTTTTTATTTTTTGGGAATATTTTTTTATATTTAATTTTTTTTTTAAAATAAATTATATATATATATATATATATATATATATATATATATATATATATATATATATATAATTTTATTTAATTTGTCATTTTTTTTTTTTTTTTCTTTTTCTCATTCATCTTTTATTCTTTTCAAATTTGAACTTGTGATCTTTTAAAAAGAAACCACATATTCTTAATCATTAAATCACTCAAGTTATATATATATATATATATATATATATATAATTAAAGACATTTTTGTATATAAAAAAAATTGGAGGAAGATATTTTTTTATTTGAGGAAGTGTTTTCTTTCAAATATCATGGAATCAATATTAATTGCAAGCTCAATTGGAACCATGGAATTGAGAAAGAATAAACAAAGGGTGAAAACTTATTGTGGGCTTTAAAATAGTTGTGACGGTAGACTTTTGGACATGGGATAAGAAATAACTCTTCTTTGAGACTTTCATCACTCCTGTGTATTTTTAGATGGATGTGAATTTTGAGGATGTAAAGTCTATAGAGAATCAAGGAGAAAGATAAAACAGATCTAAAAGAATTTTATAATATAGTCTTAAAATTAAAGGCAATACATGTTTTCCTATCCTCCTCATAGAAGTGGTATTTACCCATTTGAGAGTGTGACTATGACCAAGAAGCACCCCACAATGTATAAGAAAAGTTAAACAAAACATAAGACAAGAAAATTCCAAAAATTGCTTCAACTTCTAGCCAAAACCACCTACAACTCAAGAAAGGATGGTATAAAGAGATGTCAGTCTTGGATAAGGTATAGAGGAATAAAAGGAAGAGATCATTTCTAGGAATAATAACCTTAATAGTAAAAATATTATTACATCTAAATTTAAGGAGAAATTGTGGTGCAATATAAAAGATTTAGAGGATAAAAATTAAGATACTATAAGGAGGTGATTAACCCTAATCCTAGAATATCAAAAGTGTCTCTTTGTTTTAACTAGTGCAAAGAAACAAAAATCAACATTACTAAAATAAGACAAATTATCATGATCCCCATGGTGAAATTGGGCATTGGACATCTCCCAAAATGTAAGTGGGATGAAAGAATATATCAATTTTGTGACAATAATAGGATTGAAGATGAAAAGTAAATTCTCTTAGAATGTCCTATGTGTACCCAAATTAGATCTCAACTTCAAAATATATGTCCTGTATGAAACTTCCTAACCTTCTTAGTCATAAAAAATATTGTGATCTTGGAACTCTTTTCTTATTTCTTTTTAAGCACATAAATAAAATTATAAAGAAATCCAAGTAATCCTTTACCTTCTTAAAATTCCATAAACCAATTAAACATTTAAAATAAATAAAAAAAAAAAATAAAAGCATATATATATATATATATGTTAATTTAATTTCAATGATGTAAGTATAATCAATCTAGATCCATCTTAATTTCAAAATTTATAGTAAAAAAATACAAAATTTGTAAAATATAAAAATCTTTTAAAGAATGAAAGCATGAAAAGACCTTCACATCCAAAATTTTGAACCCTCTTTAATAGTTTAGAATTGAAATATATCTAAACTAATTCCATTTTCTTTCACTTTGTTATTTCATATTTATTTTATACTAGAACTAACATATTTAATCATCCTATACTATATTACTATGTTAGTATTCCATTACATTACACTTTTTCTTATATTAAAATGAAGAAAGCACCTCTTTTCCCTCTACTAAGATGAAGAAAGTACTTCTTGGTGTAAATATAGTTGATATTGGAGCATAATAATATTATTTAAAGCAATATGGATTATATGTTACCAAAATCAAATTTTCATTTTGAGGATATCTAATCTAAGCATTATTCAGAAATTGGGAATGGTAATTATTCAGAAATTGGGAATGGTAGTAAAATTTGGAAACCTAGTTTTAATCTAAACATTATTGGGAATGGTAGTACAACTTGAAAATCTAGTTATAATAGTGATCTATTGTTTTTAAAATATCATTTCAATTGAAGTTATCCACTCATTGTCAAAACAGTATTCACGTTAGATTTTACCATTGGTATTCACAGTAGATGTGAGAATCACTAAGAAGTTTGGAAAGTGTGTGATAGAGAAAGAAACATGAGGATGACTTAGTGGGGTGAAGAATGGGAACTTGGGAAGTGCACAAAGGACGACGACATCGAAGTAAATGATGAAAAGTGAAAAATGATGCATGTGTATGATGAGATATTAGAATAATTAATCAATTAAACTATTGTATTTTTGTTAATAAAGAAGTTTAATGATTAATTAATGAATAAAGATATTAGAATAATTAATCTATTAAATTATTATATTTTTGTTAGTAATGAGGTTTAGAAATTAATTAATGAATAATGATATTAAAATAATTAATAATCAAAATGAAGTATTGTATTTTGTTAATAATAATATTTTATTAATAATAAAATTTAACTATTAATTAATAAATAAAGATAAAAAAGACATCCTTAAGAATACTATGTTTATAATAATATACAATCTAATTTTATAATTAATAAAAATGAGTAAATCATTACCATCAATTGAGTGATCTAATTTTATAATTAAAAAAAAGATTGAGTAAACCATTACCATGAATTGAGTGATCTAATTCTATAATGTTATGGGCAATTTTGTTAGTTTGCACAATATACTATTGCAATTAACTCTATACGTCACAAAATGACATATTAAGAAGGTTGGAGTTTTTAGGCTACCATACCCAGCCATCGGCGCATTGTTGTTAATCATGATGTGTTTTTCTAGTGACTCCATATCCCTCCATTGTCCTCAACTTCAACAATTAATATTGCAAAAATTCTAAACTTTATATGCAATTATGAAAACCAATGCTTACTCTTCAATTATGTTCATCGCCTTGTGTTTTATGTTCATTCCAATCATTATCCACGACATTCTCTAGCCTTTGATGAGATATTGTTAAATTCTTGTAACCATTATATTTAACTAGCAATTGTTCTATGAAGTGTTAAAACACATTGCAAGAATAATTATTGCATAAAAGGTGACAACTAAACATATGGAATTTAATATTGTTTCAATATTCAATTCCAAAAATTATCAAAAGATGTGCTAGGACATGCATATTCAAAGTTACGAGGTCAAGGATTTAGTGGTTGAATTGTTGCTACCTTTGTTGTAGAATGCAAAATACGTACACATCCTCGATTAGAATGCGGTACTGGGCATAAGGGGGTCATTTAAAATTCCATGAATAGAGCACAATTGTCATACATTAGTAAAAATGGACAACATATGTTCCCAACCCACCACATGACAAATCATTGGATTGATCTTGATAAGTTTTTCTATGTTTATGATTTTTTTTTTTATGTTTGCTTTGTCGCCCTATTTTTATGTAACTAAGAACATGCCATATAAGCATCGACATCATTGAGAATCAAATTGTGATGCATATGGTCTATTTTCTATCACAAATAAGTTACATCATCATGTTTATTGGTTGAAGATTTTGCAAAACATAATAATTACATCATATTGTTTATTGGTTGAATATTTTTACAATTCATATATTTTCCTAAAACATCTCTTTATATAAGGCTGGAATCTCCTTGAAAGAAATGGGTCTTGGTATTACTTTTACAATGTTATGTTTTATTTTTTCATATATTTTCCTAAAACATCTCTTTATCTAAGGCTGGAATTTCCTTGAAAGAAATGGGTCTTGGTATTACTTTTACAATGTTATGTTTTCTTTTTTCATTGAGACATGTAAGTGTTTTATTATGGAAATCTAGGATAGAAGGATGTTTGTTCTTGACCAATCCATTTCAATTAGGATGTCATTAGATCTTAATGTGGTATGATATTTAGATCCAAAACTAGTATTCACTTCAAATTTATTGGACAATCTCTGACAGTCTCATTGATCCTTTTTTTAGTTCTAGTGGCTAGTTGAACCAACCATGATCTTTCAATTTTAATCTTCATTAAATGAAATCTATCCACTATTTTAGGATCCATGTAACAATGGCTTGTTCACAGAATCAATTAAAAATAAAATAGGTTAATTTATGGTCTTACCTTCTACCTTAATCATATGAGATTGGTGCTCTACTTGTCAATCCTCTAGGGTTGCATATATCCTTGGAATAGTTTTTCCCATGCCTTCTACTATAGTATCCTCTTGGATGGTGTGCAATGTCATCATTTTGTCTTCTCTGTGAGGAAATCCTTTTACATGTGATCTTCTTTACATCCCCAAAATTTGATTAGTGGTATTCCCCTTTTCCCAAAGGATTAGATCCTTATTGGATTCATTATAAGTAGATTGATCTTGTTGTTATAGCCTTAATTTCCACCCTACATTGTAAGAAGGGACACAATAGAAGATGTAATCCCAATACACAACACTCAGTTCAAGGTTTAGATATTTTTTAGGGGTGTCACTTGAGATGACTAGTGAAATGTCACTTGACACATGTTCACAACAAGTGACACCCCTAAAAAATGAACAGAGCTAAATATTAATGTCTTATTACCACATCTTCTGTTGTGTCACTATAGGGTGGAAATTAAGGCTATAAGACTAGCTCATGTGTTTTAAGACTATTTCTATTGAAAGGAGGTTTGACTCCTTTCCTTCTGCTTGATCACATTTCTCCTTCTTCTTATCCTTCCAAGATTTCTAAAATATTTTTATTTTCATTGCCTTGCTCATACAGGTACCTATCCTTTCTAATGGTCTCTATAAAGTTTTGGGTTCATCATATTAAATTTAATCTTTATAGAAATATGTTAGTCCACTCGGTAACATTTGTATTTTTACCTTCTCATACTTAATAAACCCCACATATATCAACAAACCCAATAACTTATTTTCATATTCTACCATGGCCATGCTCCCCAACATGGTCAAAATAACTCTTGCATCTTCTTTTCATAATAGTTCTCTGAAAGATATTGATTTATGTGAGAGATGGGGAAAGTAGGGGGCCTACGGGGCATATGGGTTCCATAGGGAAACGTATTGCTAAAATAGGAGACTCGTGCCTCAATTATCACCATCCATCATGCCAAATATTAATTCAAAATTATTGGAGGTTACCTGAACCAGGATGGAAATGCTATCTAATTTAACCCATAGTAACTATGGTAATCCGCTGGAAGATTTGGTCTTGAGAGTCTGGTTCTTTCACTGTCTAGTTTATATGATTAGCACCAACATGTATTTGAAGATAATTCCTACCAACAATCATCATACCATCAATTTTGGTTTCAAGGAAAAAATTCAGATGCCTTCTAATTCATGGCATCTTAATGCAATAGGTACATCAATTTTTGAAAAGGCGGGATGAATTCGAGTGAGAAATGCAAGAGAAATTCAAATCTAGAGTTTCTTCTTCTCTAGAACCTCAACACTCTAAGTAGAATTCAGAACGCTTGGAGATCCTGCATCAACTCAATTCGTCTTCAACATTTTTAGAGATGCACAAGACAAAATCATAGTAAAGGTTTAATGGACAGGAACTAAGGCCGAGGCTCTAGAGGGGGAAGAATCCATCATTCTTTAGTTTTGATCTCCAGGACATACCAGGAAGCGGTTTTAACCACTGATAACTACTCTTCCCACATTACCTTAGAGGCACATGCGACAATGGAAGAACTCAAAGGTGAGGTTTGCAAGGACCGAAGAAAGACTCTCGATGTAGAAGTGGATGTTGAGCTCATGCCGTAGATCCCGTACACTAGCTCTACCAAGGAACGAAAACAAATAATTCCATGCCATAGACCTATATTGCCGTTAAATTTTCTAACCAAAGATATCATTGATCGAGTTGCTACCCAAAATGAAATTTCTAGGCAATTGGAATATATCCAATTGCATGATAAGAAACCGATGATAATTGTAGCCAAGACCAAGGATGATTTTAGGGGCTAGAATTTCCTCATGGGCTAATTTTCCTGGTTTTTCCAAAAAGCGATTCTCTATTCTAAAAATGGTTCGCCCAAAATCTATAGGATAAAATCATTTTAAAATGGCCAAAATTTTTGCAAACTATATAAAATTATTAGAAATTTGAATATTATTAGAAAAATATGTAAACATTTATAGTTGGCATATGAAGGTTATTAAGATTAAGCCAAAGGTTTCTACATTTAAAATAAATTTTCATCCTTAAAATCATCTGAGCTGTAACAACCAAATAATTCTAAGCAATATTTTTTCATAAACAATTTATTTAATAACCGAAAACATTAACTTCATAGCATGCTACTATTGATTTTAGATTACGACAACATGATAATTTTACTTATCAGTTAACTTGGTTTCATAAGCGGTGAAATAAATGCATAATTTAGCAGGTTACGGATTTACACGATGCTAATTCGGGTGCGGATGCCTTGCCCGTTGCTCTCTTAACATCCGCGATCCCATCCTGCTACAAACGGAAAATGCCCAAAACTAATGTCCACCGCCAGCTAGGGCGGCCTAGCTCGGAGATAATCGGATATCACGGCCACCAAAACCTCTAACTTAGCGATGGCTCAAGCGATCAAAGTCATAGTCGAACACTCTGTTCCTTGCTCCCAACAAGACAACAGTCCACAGATAATATAACAATCCACAGGAAATATCACAGGCCACAGGAAATATCACAGGCCCACAGCCAATACAACAGTCCACAGCATCCATTTTGTCCCCTCCTGTCGAATGGTGCTCTCATCCCCTCTTTCATATTCCTCCCGACCACGTGCATTACTCTCAACCACCCTCCATACTCCTTCCATAAATGTTTTATCTTCTCGGGATTTCATCGGCTTCTTACTTACATGCCTTAACCATTTTATATCTACATTTTTCATTGATCCTTTAAATTATATTTCTGAGGTCTTTAAATGTGATCTATAATTAGATTATTACTTGGTTAGCCATAATTACTTTCCTTAATTAATTTTACTTTATGATCTTTAAACATTTATTTAATTAGGGTCGTTACACCCACCCTTCAATAAACTTAGTCCCGAAGTTAAAATCGTTCGATGTTACAATGAAAAGGCATGGTTCATGCGTTCACGGCCAATTAACTTGACAATATGAGTAAGTAAATCAAGAGAGTCCATACATACTATTGTATATGTACAAGGGATGCATGTATTAGCTAATACATGTAAACCTAGATACATGTACTAATAATCAAGTGTCATTCTTTAATAATGTATGCATTCAATCGAGTCAGCGACCAAACTTAGTCTTTCCTAAAAGACCACAATTATCAATTGTTGAGAAATATTTCTTTAGTCTCAATTGTCGTTTTAATAAATTTTAACAAACAACTGTGATTCGGTTACATCATGATGAATATTTATATATATGCATTTTTCCTCATCCAAATCCCATCACATGGCAGATCCCCATGAAGTCTCAACTATCTACTCATCCTTCCTCCTAACCTACTTTGTAGCTCCATTCCTATCGGTCCTCTGCTAGAATATCTTGGAAGTCGGCTATCTTAGACTAACTCAAATGGAGCTTAGTAAGTGGAAGTGTCGCCACTCGACCAAACTTCCCTAGCGGGAGCAGTAGTCATAATCTGACTGAATGACACAATCCTCCGGGACTTGGTTTGATACGGTGGGAAACACCTCCCGCCTCCTCCTTAATTGCCGAGGGATCAACACCCATAATGGAACACCGCAAGGAGCAGTATTGTTGCTAAATTTTGTCATCGTTTATTAGGTTTTGGTGATGTTAATTACTACAATCATACTATAGTCCATATATATCATAGCGGTGCATCCAAATCAGAAATAATTTCCATATCCATTATTCATACCATAATGTTTCGATGGTCCCATTATCCACTTTCATCATCATTACCACTTGGCTATTTCATAGCCCTAACACATAAGTTGATGCGCAACACAACTCATGCATTTCTTTGCATTAACATCATAATTTGCATGCTTTCATTATTTTTAGTTGGTATCCCAGTACTAATACATAACATCAAGTTTTCCAATTGAATTAGATTTCACACATATACATTATTCATACCATAATGTTTCCCGATCAGTGGTCCCATTATCCACTTTCATCATCATTACCACTTGGCTATTTCATAGCCCTAACCTGCAAGTTAGTCTGCAACACAAACTCATGCATTTCTTTGCATTAACATCCTATAATTGCATGCTTTCATCATTTTAATTTGGTATCCCAGTACCAATACATAACATCAAGTTTTCCAATTGAATTAGATTTCACAATATCCCATAATTCATACTTTTATACATTCACAAGAGTATCATTTATCAAATCATCATGCTAATGGTATTTAAACATTCAACAATTTCTCTATTTCACAATATGTCTCATTATATACATCATCATAAATAGCATTCATAAAATTTTCATTCACATAATAGATCGCAATTCATGCATCGCCATCAACATCATCTGTACGTTCGTAAAGTTCACATTCTCATAATAGATCACATTTCATGCATCATCACCATTAACATTTAAATATTCTTAAAAGTTCAAAATTTTAAAGTTTAAGTGTATCTCTTAATGGTTTCATGGTGACT
>SNQJ01S0005312.1:15123-59794 GCA_010110895.2 Picea sitchensis
ATGTACTAGAGTTCAAATTAGGGTTTTGCAACTATCTCTCAGCTAGGGTTTATCCATAGAAGGGATCGAGTAACATCAAAAGAAGATAATAATGTGAATAATTCCAATGGAGAGGTGGGTGTAGGGAACCCTGAAGATGAAAACCAAGGCATCAACTATAACAACCCTAGTTAAATAATTGCTTAAGGTTTGTCAAGAATAGTCAATTAAATAATTAACTGTCCTAATGTGTATTAGTTAAGTAATGATTAATTATTAATAATATTAATTAATTAATTAATAATTTATTTATTGATTAATATATGTTGATTAATTAACACATTTAATGTTGGGTAATGAATTAAAGACTTAATAACTTTTAATTCATTATTAGAAAACTTAACGTATGAAGGATAAGGCATTGAATGGATGGATAGGGTATTGAATGGAGGGATAAGGTATTGAATGGAGGGATAAGGTATTAAATGGAGGGATAAGGTGGGTGGAATTAAATGAAGGGAGAATGTGGTGAATGGAGGGGGATATGAGGAGGCAGAGGCATTCGGGGAGAGGGACTTTTTGAAAATTGGGGAAAGAAGACAACATTTGGAGATTAGGGACTATATGTGTTTTCTGGTTTTGTATTTTTTGGTTGGGAGTTTGGGTGGAATGTTACAGGGGTACACCAGGTTGTTGGGAGTTTTGGTCTTGGGGGCTAGGAATCCTCACAGAATCTTGGAGCTAGGGAGCCAGATAGGCTCTGTTCCTAGCTGGCAGGGAGGAAAGATTCAGTTTTCGGTAGAGTTTGGGCAGAGTAGCAGCCAGTACAAACAGAGACTCGGGAATTAGCATCATACTAAGGTATGTATCTTCATGAATATGTTGTGTTATGTGGTTGTTACGTAAGTTTATTTTCATGATGTTCATAAACAAAATTTATGATGAATAAATTATGATTATAAGTTGATGATTAAATTGTACAAGATATATTTCTCCATTCTCTATTTTAGTTTGTATTTTTATAAGGCTCTGTGGGAAAAGACCTTACATCAACGAAGATGTTGGACACCAGAGAAAACCCATGACCAAAGGTACAACTAATTATATCTCACAAGTTGAGAAACCCCTAAACATGAGATCACCTCTACAAAGATTGGAGAATACATTTAGTTCATGCATGATCATGCATTCCTTGGAAAATTCATCGAATTATGGCCCACAGAAAAATATTTCATTTGATGGATAAAAAAAAACTAAAAACCCAAGGGTTAAGTGTATATGAAATTAGGATCCAAGGGTTTCTTCACAACCATTTTTTCCAATCTAGATGATAGAGATAATGTATTTGAAAACGTACCTTACTTATTTAATTTAGATATTTTTTATCTAATACTTTGTACAAATAAATTTAGCACATACAAAGAGGATTTTTTATGCATCCCCCCCCCTTCCTCGGCAGGGTCTGTTGACCTCTCGGTCACTAGATCATCTCTGTTCTCAAGCAGAATTGGCTCTAAGCACTAAGCATGATCCTCTCCTCCATGTGACCATGAGTTGTGATCGCACACCTACACAAAGGCGTGTCGTTATTTCGTGTGTCGGGGATTTGCGTCACCTCACTCTCTTCCATTGAACTCTCGGGTCTCGGAATCCCAACAAGGGTCTAGCGCATGCTAGCTCCTCCCTTATGCCCCAACCATATGATCCTTCTCTACGACGTGGGGTCAACTCTTCTGAGCATGTCGGGATTTCACATATAAGGAATTTCTGATGAAAATCACCTCTGTCCTCCAACTCCCAAAATGTTGATGCTTCAAATATGATGGCTCAAATCCTTCCTCGATCAATGGTCTTGATTGTATCAAGATTTCACTTATCACAACTTTCAAATAGTTATTTCTTTCACACATCCGATTGTCGAAATTGTCCCGTGTTAGATCAATGGTCCCCATTGTCCCATGATCCAACGGTCCACGTTCCTCCTTCATGTAGTCGGTACTTCACGACTTGGGGCTTTGGGATGGTTCTCTCCTTCAAAACTCTAACTCCCGAAATGCCAAAATGTTGGTGCTTCATATCGACGACCCACAGCCTGACTAGATCCAGCAGCTCAGAGTCCTTTCGTGACTTTCACAAACTCCACCCTTTGACTTCCTTCCACAGGGAGTCAATGAAATGTTGCCTGCTCGCCACATGTACTTTCTGATGGATGTTCTAGATGATTTTGTGAAATCTCCTTTCACGAGTTTGTTCCTCTGCTCCCTTCTGATCTCCCGATATCTAATTCCACGAACACCCTGGATCTGCTACCACTTTTCCTCTGACGATGGATGTTTATGATTGTTTCAAAACTTTGGGACTTTCACAAGTCCACTCTCCTGCATACACCAATATTAAACCTCACGTGTTTTCCTTCGAATCCAATGCAATTGGTCCTCCATGCTCAAATATGATGGCGCAGATCTAATATATTCCCTTGTGGAACATTCTTCGTTTTCTGTATGTAAGGTTCAACCGTCCAGATTTCCCTCTGCTCGATCTAACGAAAATTGTGCTCCTCTTCCTAAGCTTTTGCACTTTTCTTCCAGACTTGGAAGTTTTATCTGCTTTCAAAGGTTTCAACCCTTTGTTCTTCGAATGAATTTTTCTCTGAGATCTCATCAACACTCGTGGAAAGTTTTATCTCTTCTGAGCTTCTATCCTTAACAAGATTTCGACCTCCCATGCACACCTTGCGTTCTCGATATTTCAAATAACTTCATTCGAAGGAGTTTCTTGGAAATAAAATGCTTCTCGCCCACCTGATGTTATCCTACGCTGGTTCTTCAAATCTTGATGGCTTCTTGACATTGTGCACACCTTTCCCCTGGAATGAGTTTCTCTGAATCTCTCTATGAACGTCTCTCTAAATCAATCCTAGACTCAGTCGATGCACTCCTTGTGTTTGAAATGCACACCTTCCATACAAGTATCAGAGGAGAAACAATTGAAACTCAACTAGTTTCATCACGAACTCATACAGCTAATTTCTCAACCACTCATACATGAAAAGAACTATAACAAATCGAACACGCAGAATAAAATTCATTCAATCATACATGAAATGAATTCAGTAGAAGGATTTGGGACAATTTCTTTCTTCTCTATTCATCCATGAAAAAAAAAATACATAGTGTTTCTGCTATTCTACTCTGCTCTACTCATCTCTCTATTTTGTCTCTTACATTATCTTATGTCTTTCCTCTCTGTTACCATACAACTATGAAAGAAAAACTATCTAAGGACTAGCTCTACGAGCTCTCTCATCCCATTCTGAAATCTATCATTTCAAATTCAAAGCTATTACCTGCTCTGTCCTATTACAATAACTACTAGTTATTTCCAGATAGAGTTGACACTCCATATCTGCAATTCCTTACAGTCCTTCAAGACTTTACAAACAAGTTACATTTTTTAAATGCTATTACAAATATATCCCAACAACCGATTTAAATTCTGAAATTAATGCTCGATTTGAAATTTTGTCATTGTTGAGATGTCATTTGTTTTCCTCAACGTGTAGGCTATTGACTTTGAAGGCGATGCTCCTACATCATACTCCTCTGGTTAAAAAAAATTCATGGACTCATGTCCATGATCTCCTGCACTGTATTTCCATGCTTCAAAATATCAGGTTCTATAACCCAACTTGCATCTTCCATTGGATGATATTTCCACTTCACTAAGTATTCAGGATATGTATTTCTTCTGGTTTTCTTTCCATCTCTCTGTTTGATGATTTTCTCCATATGAGGTTTTTCTACTGTGGGAAATTTCTCTTCCCATTGAATTTATTTCTGATCATCTGATTCTCTTGCTTCAACTCTCCTGCAAGGATACAATTATGCAACATTGAATATCAATGGTATCCCAACATTGTCTAGCAACTCAATCTCATAAGCATTGGCTGCAAATTTTCTGAGAATCTTGCATGGTCCTGTCTTTTTTATCTTTAATTTTTTATATGTTCCCCTTCGAAACCTCTCTTTTCTCAAACGAGATAAAACTTCATCTCCAACTTCAAATTGGACTTCTCTTCTCCTTTGATCAATTCTGCTCTTGTATTTATGATTGTTGTCATGTAGCTGGTCTCTAACTTTGTCATGGAGTTTTTGCATCTCTATTGCGAAATTCTCTGCTCCAACACTTCTGAACTCATATTGATTTAAATCTCTCAACTCTGTAATCCCTCTTGGCTGTATACCATACACAATTTCAAATGGACTTTTTCCTGTGCTCCTATTCACTGAATTGTTGAATGCAAATTTTGCTTGTGCCAGAATCTAATCCCCTTGTCAACCTTTCTCAGTGACTAAACTTCTCAACAAGTTTCCAAGACTCTTTTTTACTACTTCAGTCTGTCCATATGTCTGAGGGTGATATGCCTAACTAAAGGACAAATTCATCCCCAACATCTTCCATAGAGTCCTCCAAAAGTGTACTACAAATTTGGTGTCTCTATCTGAAACTATGCTCCTCGACTATCCATGTAGTATTACTACTTCTCTGAAAAATACGTTGGTGATGTGTGTGGCATCACTTGTCTTCTGGAATGGTATGAAATGTTTCATTTTCGAGAATCTATCTACCATGACAAATATGGAATCACTCCCTTTTTGAGTTCTAGGAAATCCCAAAATAAAATCCATATTGATTTCATCCCATGACCTCTCTGGAATTTGTAATGGATTATACAAACCAGTGTTTTGTTGTCTTCCTTTCGAATACTGACAAATTTTGCATTTGCTCATGAACTTCTTCACTTTTTCTCTCATGCTCGACCAATAATACAAATTATTCAGCTGTGAAAATGTCTTATCATGACCAAAGTGTCCAGCTAAACCTCCACTGTATTTATGTTTCAGTAGGTTATCTCTCATTGAGCACTTCAGAATTCATAATTGGCTCCCCTTGAACAATAATCCATCATGAACCCAATATTTAGTCCATGGGCTTCTATCTTCCAATAAAGGAATTTTTCATGCCTCGTAAGCTTCTTTGAAATATGCATCTTCTTTATACATCTCCTTGAGGTGTTTGAACCCCAAACTCTCCACTCAAAATTCCTGTACAATAAAATTCCTCCTTCTCAAAGAATATGTGACTTTGTTAGCAGTTCCATCAATGTGCTTAGTAACAAAAGTAAAATTCTGCATAAATTCTACCCATTTTGCATGTTTCTAATTCAAATTTTCTTTCCTATTAATCAATTGCAAAGCATGATTATCATTGTACAAGAAAAATTCCTCAGGAATTAGATAATGCCTCCATTTTTTCAATCTTGAATAACTGCATAAAATTCCTTGTCATACGTGGAATACTTTTACTTGGCGTCATTCAGTTTCTCACTGAAATAAGAAACTGGTTTATTGTCCTGACTCAATACTGCTCCTATAGCTAATCCACTTGCGTCACATCTCACCTGAATTTGTTTTCCAAAATCTGGTAAGACCAGAATTGGCTTCTTTGTGATCTTCTCCTTCAACACTTTGAAACTTTTTTCATTTTTCTCTATCCAATTCAAGGACTTGTGCTTTTTATTCATAGTTCCCAACATGGCTGCGCATATGCCACTGAAATTTCTGATGAATTTTCTATAAAAAATCACTAATCCATGAAAAATTCTTACCTCAAATATGTTGCTCGACAATGGCCATTCTCTGATTTCTCTTAATCTTTCTGGGTCCATTTTTAATTTATTTGAAGAGATTAAGAAACCCAAATATATGAGCTCCTTCTTCATAAATGAACTCTTCTTCAGATTTATCAGCAATTTCTCTTGCTGCAACCTTTCCGTCACTGATGTCAAATGCCTTAAGTGTTCTTCCTTTGTCTTCTTGAAGATTAGTATGTCATCTAGATATACTATGACAAATCTTCCTATTAAGTCTTTCAACACTTCATTCGTTAACCTCATAAATGTGCTTGGTGCATTTGTCAACCCAAATGACATGACCAACCATTCAAATAATCCTTCATTTGTCTTGAATGTTGTTTTCAATTCATCTCCCTCTCTCATTCTTATTTGATGATATCCACTCTTCAAGTCTATCTTGGAAGAATATCTTGCACGTCTCAGACAGTCCATCAAATAATCCATCCTCGGTAAAGCAAACCTGTATCTAATGGTTATCTTGTTGACGGCTTTGGAATATGTACACATCCTCCATCCTCCATCTTTCTTTGGACTTAACACAATCGGTACTACACATGGGCTTAGGCTTTCCCTGACTAACCCTTTATCCAACAATTCCTGGACTTGATTCTTGACTTCCTCATTCTCTCTAGATTTCAACCTATAAGCTTCTTTTTTTGGTAAACTAGCTCCTGGAATAAGGTCAATATGATGTATTATGCTCCTAATGGGTGGCAATGAGTGTGGTATCTCATCCATGACTATATCAACAAAGTTTTGTAACAGTTCCTAGATTTCTATAGGCAAATATTCTACAAAAGTATTTGTAAGGATAACTCTAGGATTCCTCACTACAACAAACTATATTTATTTCTCCTTCTTGAATTATTTTAAGAGTTCCTTCCCTCTAATGAGAAGTATGCTTGAACTATCTTCTCTATTTTTCTCTTTGTCTTCTATGGGTAACAAGATATGTGTTCTACCATTCGTTTTTAGGGTATAGACATTCTTTCTTCCACCATGAATAACCTTTCGGTCATATTTCCATCACCTCCCCAACAAAATATGACAGACATCCATAGGAATTACATCACACAGTATTTCATCTTTGTAACCTCCTGTTTTAAATTCAACTTGGCATTGTTGACTTACCATGACTTGTTGTCCTTTCTACAACCACAATACCTTGTATGGATTTGGATGTGCAGTTGTGTTCAACTCTATATTTTCCACCATCTCTGTGGATACTATATTGTCAGTTCTCCCACTATCTATGATTACTTTACAAACTCTATCTTTCGACTTGCAAGTAGTTATGAACAGGATTGTTCATTGAACTGGTTCCTCTGGTTCCTTTTCTGGTTTAAGAAGAACCTTTCTCATCATGAGGTTTCTTCCTTCTTCTGTTGTTTTTGCTTCCACATGCTTCTGCATTTCAACAATGTTTTCTTCTCCTCCTTCTTCTCTCTTTCTATCAGGAAATTCCCAAGATTTGTGTCCTTCTTTTCCACAGGTATAGCATTTAACTATGCCTCCTCTGGATTTTCCTCTTCCTCTACCTCTAGAAAAATAACTTCTTCCTCCATATTGTCCTTCCTTAGAACTTCCACCTTTCTCATGGTGACTATGTTGTTTATCATCTTGAGGCTTCGACTTCTGGAACTTCTCTCTAGTGGTTCCCTTTCCTCTGCTTGAATTTCCTCCTCTTCTTCCTTGGCTTTGCCTCCTAGCCATTTTTTCTTTAGCTTTCAAGGCTGCTTGATAAGCATCCTCGATTGTACTCACAAACATCATGATGATATCCTCTTGGATTTTGTATCTCAACCCATTGATGTATCTGGAGGTATTTTCATGTTCATTCTCCTTTTGTCCAGCCCTGATGTTCAATCAATAGAATTCTTCAGTGTGCTCCTTCACTGATAACATCCTCTATTTCAGCTTTTGCAATCTTCTATAAAGATTGATCTGGTAATCCTTCAGGATAAATTTGGCTTTCAACTTAGCTACCATCCTATCCCCTCTTTTAATTTTCTTCTTACCATTACTTCTACATTCGTCTTGCAGTTCATCTCACCATAATGTTGCATGACCTTTAAGTCGTGTCAATGCATGCTTCACCATCTTGTCTTCTTTGATATCTTAGTAATCGAAGTATTTGTCCATAGCACATACCTAGTCTAAAAATTCTTCAACTTCCAAATTTTTGTCATACATTGGTACCTCTATTCTTGCTCTGGCTCCTATTTTAGAAACAACTTTTATCAAGTGACTTTGTGTAGCATCCTCTACGTCATTTGCTTCGGCCTATTCTTCTTCTTCGCTCTCCACCTCACTGACATCACCAACTTCTAGTGTTCTTCTCTGTGTTGTCTCCAGGCCATCCAACCTCATTCGAAGTCACCTCATTTCTTCTTCCATATATGCATTTGCTCTGCACCTTCTGTGTGGCATGATTTCACTGCATCACCTACAAACATAAATGAAATTTCTTTGATACCAAAAATGATACCAACTTTCCTCCTTTATTTGTGTCTTCTCTCTGCAAACAAACTTAATATCGTTNCCCCCCTTCCTCAGTAGTGTATACCAACCTCCCGGTCACTGGATCATCTCAGTTCTCGAGCTGAATTGCCTCTTTAGTTCCCAACTAGAACCTTCAATCAATCAAATCCACAGGTTCCTTCTAAAACTCCACTTGTGCATCTAAGAACCAAGCGTGAGCCTCTCCTCCATGTGACCACAGGCTGTGACTACATGCCTACATAAAGGCACATCATGATTTCGCATGTCAGGGATTTACGTCACCTGACTCTCTTCCATCGAACTCTCAGTTCCCAAAATCTCGACAAGGGTCTAGCACATGCTAGCGCCTCCCTTATTCCCCAACCATATGATCCTTCGCTATGACCTAGGGTCAACTCTTCCAATAACATCGAGATTTTTCATATCGGGAATTTAAGATGTGAATCACCTCTGTCCTCCCAACTCCCTAAATGTCGATGCTTCAGATCTGATGGATCAGATCCTTCCTCGATAAAAGGTTCTAATTGTATTGAGATTTCAGATATCGCGACTTTTGAATAGTTATTTCTTTAACACTCCCAATTTATGAAATTGTCCCATGTTAGATCAACGGTCCTTGTTGTCCCACGATCCAACAGTCCACATTTCTCCTTAGAGTAGTTGAGACTTCGTGACTCGGGGCTTTGGGATGGTTCTCTCCTTCAAACTTCTGACTCCCAAAATGCCAAAATGTTGGTGCTTTGGATCGACAGCCCACAACCTGACTCGATCCAACGACTCAGAGTCTTTTCACGACTTCATGTTTCGTGAGTTTCACAAACTCCACCCTTTGAATTCCTTCCACAGCGAGTCAGCAAAATGTTGCCTCCTTGCCACGTGTTCTTTCCGATGGACGGTTTGAATGATTTCATGAACTCTCATTTCACGATTTTGTTCCTCTACTCCCTTCTGATCTCCCAATATTTGATTCCATGAACACCCTGGATTTGTTGCCACTTATCCTCTTACGATGGATGGTTCCGATTGTTTCAGAACTTTGGGACTTTGACGAGTCCACTCTCTTGCATACACCAGGATTAAACCTCACGCATTTTCCTTCAGATCCAACGCATTTGGTCCTCCACACTCGAATCTGACAGCTCAGATATGATCTCTTCCTTTGCGCGTTCTTCGCTATCTAGACGTAAGATTTAATAGTCCATATTTCCCTCTGCTCAATCTAACGAAAAATGTGCTCCTCTTCCTGAGATTTTGCACCTTTCTTCTAGAGTTGGAAGTTTTATCCACTTTCAAAGGTTTCAACCCTTTTTTCTCCTGAAGAATCCATCTTTGAGATCTCGTCAATACTCGTGGAAAGTTTTATCTCTTTTGAGATTTTATCCTTAATAGGATTTCAACCTCCCATCCACACCTTGAGTTCTCGGGATTTAGAATAACTCAGTTTGAAGGATTTTCTTGGAAAGAAAATGATTCTCTCCCACCTGTTGTTATCCTGCACTGGTTCTTCAAAACTTGCTAGCTTCTTGACGTTGTGCACACCTTGCACCTGGTCTGAGTTTCTATGAATATCTCTCTGAAATTCTCTCTGAATTAATTGTAGGCTCAATCAACACACTCCTTGCATTCGAGATGCAGACCTTGCATACAAGTATCAGAGGAGAAACAATTGAAGCTCAACCAGTTTCATCACGAACCCATACAGTTAATTTCTCAACCACTCATACATGAAAATAACTATAACAAATCATACACACAAAATAACATTGATTCAATCATACATGAAATAAATTCAGTCCAAGGATTTGGGACAATTTATGTCTGCTCTATTCATCCATGAAAAACAAAATACGTAGTGTTTCTTCTATTCTACTCTTCTCTACTCATCTCTCTATTCTATCTCTTACATTCTCTTATGTTTTTCCTCTCTGTTACCATACAACGATGAAAGAAAAACTATATAAGGACTGGCTCTACGAGCTCTCTCGTCATGTTCTAAAATATATCATTTCAAATTCAAAGCTATTACCTACTCTTTCCTATTAGAATAACTACTAGTTATTTCCAGATAGATTCGACACTCTATATCTGCAATTTCTTACAGTCCTTCAAGACTTTACAAACACGTTACATTTTTAAAATGCTATTACAAAAAATATCCCAACAATCGATTTAAAATATGAAATTAATGCTCGATTTGAAATTATGTCATTGCTGAGAATTCATTTGTTTGCCTCCACGCGTGCACTATTGACTTTGAAGGCGATGCTCCTGCATCAATTTTATAGTATCTCTAGTGTGGATCCTCCTATACTCGCTCCTGTAGAAATTTTGGGAAGCCAAAATCCTAGAAGGAATATGTAACGCCCTTAGCTCCTTCGTAAAAATATCATATTTGACCAGACAGGGCCGATACACTTCATATGTCCATATATGCATCTATATGAATGTCTCCAAACATATTTCAGTCTCAATGTGTCTTATTTATTAGGACAGAACATGGGTATAAACCATTTACTACGAGAACACCCCATTCTTTTCTCGGAAATTCCATGAGCATGACCAACTCTTTCAGGTTTTAACACTAAATGTAAAACTATGAAACCTCCATCCAATAGGGATATCATAAGAAACAATATCTATGAATTACTACCACAAAATCTATATGAGCATAATATCTTCCCCATAGAATCTTCTTAAGGTCAACCAACACTTGAAGATGATAAGGGCACAAGAAAAAATCTGGAAGAGAACGCCAAGAGACAAAATAAAATGGTATAGAAGCTCCCAATATGGAATATGTCAGGATGAGAACATGTAAGAAGATAATATCGATACAATTGAATCAGATGATAGGGAAGAAATGGATCTTGGAAATCTCGATCCGTAGTCCATAGTAGTATCCTAGGAAATATAGGACCCAAATTTCATCCTAGACCAGTAGGTCTATTTCTTAAGCAATTCCCTAGTTTGCAATAGGGAATGTCTAAGCATGATGCATAAAGGTAATAACCCTACATCCTCCTCCCTTGGATTTAAATATAGTCCTTCTATTGAGATTTATAAAACTTCAAAGGAATAAAAAAGTGGGGTGTAGAAGCAACAAACCACTCCTCTAGGAGCTTAAGGAACTATTGGTCAATTATAGAAGAACATAATTGATTATATATAAGTTCATACCTACCTACCCCCACACCTTATTAATATCATCCCTTGGAATATCCAAGGTCTGAATGGAAAAATCAAACATAGGATTCTAAAGAAAAAAAAAAAAAAAAAAAAGTCCACAATTATGATTATTCAAGAAACTAAGTGCTCCAACAATATTCTCTTAAATTTTATCCCCAAAATATGTATGGGCTCCTAAGAAATTTCCATTAATTATTAGGGTTCTACAGAGAGATTGGCTCTTTTATAGATCCCAATTGAAATATCAATGACCGATTTCTTCTTAACCTGACGATTCATGTCAACAAGAGTTCAACTTGTTGGTTTAGATCAATCAAGATTTTTAACTAATGTATTTGGAATCCATAGAGTTTTAGAAAAGATCCACTTTTTATAATCCATTCGGTAACCCAGTAATATCATTAGGTAAAATTATTGGGTAGTCAGAGGAAACTTAAACATAATAACATTCCTAGAAGAAGAAAGAGGGGGAATTAGAAGAATATATCAAGACTCACACATTTTCAAAGATATCATACACCAACAAAAATTTATATATATTGGCATGATAAATGGTCTACACACCTACAACAATTGACCTGATGGAGACAATTACATAACATGAATAATTGACCACTTTATAGTCTCAAAATCCCTCATGTTGTCAGTACTTCACTTAGAAACTTTTATACTCTGAAGTGCATGATGGAACCATTGGCCCATAAAACTGGTGATTGATATGAGAGGTAGCCCCCAAAACCATCCCATTTTCTTTGAATTTCTCTAGCTATCTCAGTAATCTTTCTAGGAAAACATTAACCAATTTTTCTCTAAGACTCATAGTGAAGCAAGCTAACCCATGCCCAACTTCCAATCGATGATCAAGCATATCAAACTTCCCCTTAAACAATGGATAGAAGAAGAATTCAATAACATTTTTAAATCCAAGAGATAACTTGAAAGCCATGTGGAGCACCTTCAATAGTCTATTATCATTGAAGGTTGAACAAATCAATTTCTAAAATATTAGACTTCACTTGAAGGTCATCTAAACGAATGTGACAAGCAAGAGGATTTGGTATGGAAATATAAATCAATAATACAATGGATCAATTAAGGGGAAAATAATTCTAAATTTTTCCACAGATCTATCATACAATGCAGACATCATAATAGAATTACTACAATAAAATATATCTTTGTAAACCTCCCTAAGAATCGTGATGATATCGAAAATGAGTTAATTCAGTACTTCAAATCACTCCTCTTAGAACAACAACCATATACAATATTGTCCATTCAAAAAATAACCACTCATATTCCCAAACTTATTTCTTAGGAGAAAAATGATTCACTTATTAGACTAATTTCCATGGAGGAAGTAGAGCATGTACATATATAAATTCCAAAATGCAAATCGCCAGGTCTGAATGGATTCACAATTGAATTATTTCAATCTTGTTGGAATACTATCAAGCAGGGATGATTTTAGGGGATAAATTTCGCTCATGGGCTAATTTTCCATGGTTTTTCTAAAAACGAGATTTGCTATGTTAAAAATGATTCACCCAAATTCTATAGGATAAAATTATTTTACCTGAAAAATCGCCAAAATTTTATAAAAACTATATAAAAGCCTTAGAAATTTGAATATTTTTACAAAAATAACGCCAATCATTTATAGTTGGCATATGAAGGATTAGTAATATTTGCCAAGGTTTCTACATTTTAAAATAAATTTCCATCCTTAAAATCATCCCTGCTATCAAGCATGATGTTTTTGATCTAGTGGAGGAATCTTGCAAATTCTCAAATTTATTACCATCCCTTGATGCTACCTTCTTGACCCTAATTCCCAAAGAAGACAAAGTGAAGGACCCCAGTAAATTCACACAAATTACCCTCTGCAATGTAGTCTTTAATATCATTTCCAAAGTCATCAAGAACCTCTTAGATTTGATCATTCCCACCCTAATTTCTTCGAATAATACAAGATACATAGGAGGGAAAAATATTCTTGATCTCATAATCTTGGTTCATGAAATGATTTACTCTCTAAAACCCACCAAACTGCTAGGTATCCTTATTAAAATAGACATTTCCAATGCCTTTTACAAACTAAGTTATTAGTATATCCAACATGTTCTTTGTGCCTTTGGTTTATGCCATATATGGATCAAATGCACCTTTTCCCTTATCTCTTCATCCTTGTTCTCGATTATGGTAAAGAAATCCCCCTCAAAAACACTTTCCTCTTTGTTTGGTATTCATTAAGGAGGCCCCCTTTCCACTTTTCTTTTCATCCTTATGGTTGAGGGTCTAGGTCAAGTGTTGAAAGTTGTATCAATAAAAATGATCAAAGGTTTAATATTCTTTGGGGATGACCTATTGGTTTCCCATTAGAAATTTGTGGATGATACCATTCTCATGGGCACTCCAACTACTTCGAAATATCAAGCCATCAAGAAGGTCCTCTATGAATTCATGGAATACTATGGAACCTATATCAATGAAGGTGAATATCAACTTTTTTTCTTTAATGCTCATATTTCTATTCAACTAATATTTCTAAGATTCTCAGTTTGTAATGGAGCTCCCTTTTGTCCAAATATCTAGGTTTGCCACTCGTAGAGAATTCTCTTCGCAATTCCTCCTTGGAATATTTATTCTCTATATTGGAACACATAGCCGCTTAATCCTTCTCAATTTTTTTCTTTAGGAAATTCCATTATATATATTCTCTCATTTCACCGATAGAAATTCTAAAGTCAATGCATAATCTGAAGAAATTCTTCCTTTAGAGTGGTATGAAAAGGGAAAGGAAGTGGTATTTTGTTGCTTGGGAGAAACTTTGTAAGCCTGTTAAGGGGATTTGGGCTTTGAGACATGAAGATTATCATTTCTACCCTTGGAGCCAAAACATGGTGGAGATGGGTTCGAACGAATGGTGAATTTTGGAGTAGAATATGGCATAGAAAATATTTCCTTAACAGTGGCAAGCATGACCTCATCCATCTAGAAGGAAATATTCTAGGTTCCTTGATCTGGAACATAGCTTTGAGAAACAAATAATTGATTAGACAACATAGTTTCTAGGAGGAAAGAAATGGGGCTCATACCCTATTTTGGGAGGATTCTTAACAATAAATTCCTTTATAGAAAAATATAGAGGACCTTCAATTCCCTAGAAATAACATGATCAATCAAGGAAAACAATGGCTTCATCAATATTTTACCCCCTAAGTTTCAAATATCCAATGAAGATATTTTATTTTGAGGGAGCACTGGCATCCTATCCCACCTAATCACGACTCGAAAGGATTCTAGCAAGAATTATCAAGCCAGAAAATAAAAATCGAGGAAGGACCTAAAAAACTTCGATGGGGATATAAAAGGAAAGGTTTCTTCAATCTCAAATAATCTTACTATCTGTCTTTAGTTGATTAGGTGCAACATAAGTAGGAATTATGGGTAAGGATATGGAAGTAGAAGTTATGGTCTAAGGTGTCTTCTTTTCTCTACCTACTAGCTCATAATAAAATATTGACATGAGACATTTAATGATATCATAATATTTATACATTCATTCATTCATATCAAACATAAAAGGGAAAGAAATTGGTCATTTCTTGTGAATTCAATTCTTATCACATGAAAAACACCATACATTAACAATGAATATGGTGCCAATTCTTGCATAAGTCTTATATTAATTAGAAAACCATATATATGATATTTGAAAAATATGTATGAATTTACATGGAGAATACAATGGAGTACAATACAATGGAGTACAATACAATGATAGAGACTGATACAACCATGGTGAATGAATCCCTACATGACCTTTGTCATCTTCTCATAATATGTATCTTCCTCTATGGGTTCTATTGATCTGGAATGCCCCAAGATTATATTTATAGGCTTCATACAATCGTTTACATAACTACTTCATAGTGAGAATAGAGGAATTTTTGAGGTACTCTGTAGTCCATAAATGGCCCCAAAAATATATTTCATCCTAATTTGGGTGTTGTATCATGGTACACCTTGGGTTGGAAGTGGGTGAGCCCTAACCAAAATCATTAATACATCATTTGTACATCCACATGGGTTTCTATGGAGACGATTGAAACCCACACTATTTGTGCATATTTCACTTTGTTGGCCAGTGCAGATGTGAACAAGCATCCTTTTAGGAGACTATGCATAAATTCAGGGAACCATTTGTATAATTTTTTGACTTGCTGAATGAAGCATGTTAATGTTAGAGGCATGTTGGTTGGTATTTTTCATTGGTACTTTATTCAACCATTGTCAACATTGTTTTGAATTAATTTTCAGTTATAACAATTAAAATATTTTTATGACTCTTCATTTTGGACAAAGGTTCTCATTGGAGAGGGTCTGGTATGATATCTTGTTTGGAGTTGGTTTCTTTCTTGAATGCTATTCATTCTACAACATTTACATTATTTTATTAATAATTTAAATCTAGAATCCATATGTCTACTAAAGGGTTATTCAGAGGTAACTCTAAGTGACAAATATTTGTGAAAAATTGAGGGTTACCCCCTCTAACCCAAGATCCATATTGAGGAATAAAGTGGGGAGGTTTTATATAAGCCTCATAAGGTGACTTGGAATGTTTCCGTCACTAGGAAAAATATGAGTAACAAGACCTCCCTCCCTTTCTCCATATTTCCCTCTATCCCTCCATATCTATCTTCCCCTCTCTCCCTCCCTCCCTCTCTCTCTCTCCCTGCCCTTCTTTTCTCTCTCTCTCTCTCTCTCTCTCTCTCTCTCTCTCTCTCTCTCTCTCTCTCCAAGCACCTCTATATTTATTTCTCTCTCTCTCTCTCTCTCTCTCTCTCTCTCTCCAGCACCTCTCTCTCTCTCTCTCTCTCTCTCTCTCTCTCTCTCTCTCTCTCTCTCTCTCTCTATATATATATATATATATATATATGCTCTCTCCCCTCTCTCCTCTCCCTCCCTCTCCCTTTCTTTGTGTTTCCATGTTTCCCTCTTTTTGGCACCCCCACAGCACCTCTCTCTCCCCCTCTGCTTCCCCCTTTCTCTCCCCTCTCCTCTCTCTTGCTTCTCCCCCTCTCCATTTATCTCCTCATGTTCCCTAGCAAATCACAGGCACACCCTCCTACTTAGGAATGCACATGTATTCCTAAAAAGAACATTCACACATTCCTTTGCACCACATTAGCACATTTTTTACCATAAACTTCATGTGAGTTCTCTTAATTTATGATAATAAAATCCTGAGGTACCACTCTTCTCATACCCCTCTATGCACATTTTTTTCTCCCCCATGCCTCTCTCTCTCTCCTCCTTGCTCTCTCTCTCACTCTCTCCTTCCCTTCCTCCTATCTCTCTCCTCTCCCCCCTCATTTTTTTTTTTTTTTTTTTTTTTTTTTTTTTTTTTTTTTTTTTTTTTTTCCCCCCTTCTCTCTCTCAATGTTTCCCTCTACCCCCCATCCTAGGTTCTCCCTCTCTACCTGTCCCTCCCTCCTACCACCCCCCTCCAGCCCTCTCTCTTTGTCTCTCTCCCATAAAATATGCACCCACATTTCCATCCTCATATATGTCTCTGGCTATCAGCTCCCTCCTCCCACCTCTCCCTTCCTCCCATAGTAGCCCCCCTCTCTCTCCATCTCTCTCTCCATTTTATTTCTCACGCTCTTCCCCTAGCCTCTCTCCCCAATCTAGTGGTGTCCTCTCCTCCTCCCCCCTTCCCTCTCTCTCCTCTCTCCCGTTCTCTCCCACCCTCCATCCGCTCTCTCTCTCTCTCCTCTCCTTCCTGCCCCCCTCCCCCAATCCGCTCTATATCCTCTCTCTCCCTCCACCCTATTTCTCTCTCTCCTCCATCCACGTGTTTCTCCTCTCTCCTCCCCTCTTGTTTTCTCTCTCCCTTTCTCTTTCTCAATCACTCTCTATCTCTCTCTATATAGATTTTAACATGCACTCCCCATTTATCTCTCCCCATATCTATTTTTCTCATTTCTCTTACTCTCACTCTCTATCTCTCTCCTATGAATTTTAACATGCACTCTATGTGACTAATTTTCATATTTGAAAATTTCTTCCTAGTGAACTAACAATAAACCCTAGTTGTTATCACTAAACAATTTTACACTAGAAAATAATTGATTGAAAATATATGTAGTAAAAACATCAATATCAGAGATGAATCATCAATACAAATGGGACAAATTTTAGTTCTGAAACCTTGTTAACTTGAGAAAATTCTAAGGGAAAAAAATATCTCTCCCAACCATTACAATATCACCAAATATGAGGACAACATTATCCTCTCATCCAACACAAATATCACCAAATTATAAGGGTAACCTTGTCCTCTAATAATCATATAAATCAGAAAACCAAACCTCAACAATTTACTAGAAATTTCCTCTTCCCACAAATCTATTGCAGACCACCTTATTGCAACCTATGTACATACACACTTTGCTCCACTATGACCTATGTATATAGGATTGTTCCCACTACAAGATGCATACATACATTATTTTTCATTCTATAACCTGAATACATACATGTTTCTCCTTCTTGCAACTCATGTACAAGTAAATAAAACCCTTGTATAGACACCTTTGCACAATTCTCTCCCTACAACTTCTCTTCCTATAGGCCATGTTAGGGTCCTATAATATAGCCATTTGTTTTCAAGTCATCTATTTTGGAATTTTTCTGATCAGGTTGAAAATGCTTTCATGATAAGGTTCTCAAGGGTAATGGTCCAGTGGTATATCCAATTCTTCAAATAGATATCCAAGTATATCCAATGTTGTTAGATGGTAAGTTTGAATTGTGATGCATCCACGTGATTTTGTTGAAGGTTTAGAGTGGCATAATTAGGGATTTCATGAATTTGGTTCACATTTTAATTGTGGCAGAAAGTTTGATTTTCGGTAGCTAAAGGTAAAAATCTTATATACGTTAGCTACCGAAAGTTAAAAATTTCGGTAGCTAAATGACTTATTCAAGAATTTAATAAGATTCCAAAAGTAATGAATATCTCAAGGGTTTAAAAAGGGTCTTATCACTCTCATATCGACAGTTGTACACAAGTCATGATTTGTTGTTATGCTACCAAAACTGCTTTCGGTTATCATTCATCCAATTTCATAAGGGATTATGATTTGTTTATCTCATATCCAATCACATGATCATAACCATATATTGTTCCCATACAATCCAATTGATCAAAAAATGGTCATGATCCTTCTCATTCATTTGAAGCAGTCGATTTTCTATTTGAAGTTTGTCTTAAATTGGCCCATAGTCGACCAATTTTTTTTTCCTTTGGCATTGTTCTTGAATTTCATCGTTTTATCCCACCTTCATGTTCATTTGATTCCACCTTTCAGCTTTACATACCCTAGATCCCCTATCATAATCCTAGTTTTAAGACATTTTTAGCAATTCTGGTGATGAAGATATCAACATGAGGTGCTCTCATTTGAAAGGAATTGCAGGATGCTTCATACCTTGAGGCACATCCTGAGGCCTTCGAATTTTTCAAAGGTGTTGGATTCCACAGGTCCTTCCAGAATCTCCAGGGGTACCATTGAGGTGTCATAGAGGAATTTTCCAAAATCTTTGATGGATTTAAAGTTGAACTTCGGCCTGTTGTGATGTAGATAAATGAAGCTAGTGTAGCAACAACCACAAATATTCCTGGTGAAGGAGAAAGGTGATTTAAGACCACCTCAATCATGGAAATTGATTTCTGATCATTTCTCAAAGAAGAGCATCAAAATATGAAATGGAAAAAGGATATTCCCAAGAGCTACTTGGAGGAGAAATGGCAAACATTGTTAAAAAGGATTCAGGTTTACATCACTTGTGAGGGGAGATATGGAAGGACCACACTTTACCACTTCATACTGCTCCTTCATTTCAATGGTATGAAACCTATGAATATTCCATTTTACCTTCTTAAGAGTCTTACCAATATGGCTTCCAAAGTTCAGGCCAAACATCAGAAGGATATAAGTAGTTTGTTTCATCATGGCTTGATCAAACTGATAGTGTTAGAGGATCTCAACAAAATGAATAAGACCTGGGATTATGTTCTATTTTGGGGATAATTTGGACAATAAGTTAAACCAAAGAAAGGAGAAAAATTTTCCAAGAAATTAACTTCTCCAAGAACAAGAAAAATAAAGAGGAGAGCATTGTCACCTATAGCAATTGAAACACAAGTTTCCCCATCAAAATCAAAGAAAACAAAGAGGAATCTAGAATTTGGGAAAAATGCAGAGGATCAAGGAAAAACTACAGAAAAAAATGTCCTAAATCTGCCATATTCAAATTCATATTCAGAGCCATTTGTTGTAGAAAAGGAAACCCAACCATTAGTTGTAGAAATGGAAACTCTAGAAGAGGGAATACCTAGAACATCATCAAAGAAAATGGTTAGAAAAAAACCTAAGTTCCAGAAACTGAAAGAAGAACTTGTCGAGTTAAAGGTATTAGAAAGACATCTAAAAAGAGATAATGAGACTTTTAGAAAATCATCTCTCAAAGTTGGTTTTTCATTGGATTGGTTGGCCATTAAGTATGAGATTGTAAAGAATAAGAAAAAGAATATATTCAAAGAGAATGGCAGATTTCAGAACATGAACAAGGTTTTGAGGTTCAATCTTGTCCACAAAAAGCTAAAACCTAAATCTCATCTCATCCTTGATACTCTAGATGAAGATTCCCTTGATATGAGATGAGGTGATTATGATAGATGAAGTAGGGTTAATGATCAAACTCAACCATTTTTTACCAGTTCATAGCAGTTACATTTTTTTCCATCTAAGATAAGTTTCAAAGTCCATAATTAGCTACCAAAAATCATTCCTAGAAAATCGGTAGCTAAATACACTCTGTTTTGACCTTGTTAGTTGTTGAAAGTTTTGTTATGAACATAAAGCACAAAAATCTCCTAAGATCAAGGAAAATGGATTCCTCAAAGTGCTCAAAGGTTTCCAGAATGATTTTCCAGTTACATTACATCCTCAAGATACTGTTGTCATGTTAATATTGGATTAGTTATCGTTTATAAGTCAAAGCATAGCCTTTTTCTTGGGATTTTGTTTGATTTCCCCTAGTTTTAGGATAATAGTCGGCAAGAATTTATTTCAATTTTTACTCTTTCAGTGGTAAAAATCAAATATATTGTATAAACTTAAGTTGTATCAGACGGTTTTGAATGGAGATCAAATCTCTATTTTGGGTAAGATCATTAACTAGGTATTTTCATAAATATCTAGAAACAGTTAAGGAAGGGATCTGATCTCCTACTTTGTAGGATCTGAATGTAATGAGACACTATAAAATATAGGATGCAATATGACATAGGGGTTGGACCTGAAGGGAAGGGTGGTATAGAAATATTATCATATATTGTAAATATTTTGAGGAGGTTGTAAGTGATCTTTTTTTATGAATACAAAAACATTATGTTTCAAGATTGTTGTGTTAGAGTTATGTGGTGAAGTGCTTCTTTATGTAATTTTTTCTTCTCTGGTTTCACATGTTATTTATTTCCTTATTGTTTATAAGATCATTTTGTTCAAGATTTGTTTTAAACACCATGTTCTGGCTTAAAACAATATTATTGTTATCTTCTGAAGTTTGAATGTAGAATTCAGGTGGTACTGCTCTTCATTTGAAGTGAACCCTAATCTATTATTCTTTTCCCATCTCACAAACTACAAGCATCCAATAACATGACTACCTTGCCTTGTTACATATGATCTCATTTATTCCTTCATTTGATTACCTTAAACCTTTTTTACTCCATTTTTCCCAATGGATCTCTTCTATTATCTCAACCAAAAACTCAAAAACAAACCTTCTACTCTCATAAATAGCCTAATATCCAATCCAAACAAAGTTATATCATATAGAGAGATCCCTCTATGAGTCTTGGAGGGATGGATCCTTGAATCCAAGTGGTTTTGTGGTTACCTCTGTCGATTTCTCCTTCAGCCTGATAAATTATGGAGTGCTAACATAATGGCGACCATACTCGGGAACCTTCCTCATAAAGCATATCAAGCTCCAGATCTAGTTGATGATGGTGGATAGTGACCAGACACAAGAAGGTTGAATCATCAACCTAGTGACTCCAATCAAATATAGATTAGTTGCAATTCAAAGACTCCACTAGCGGAAGAACCTAAAACATGAACAAGTAATTTGAAAATATTAGGTATTCAAGCTCAAATTGTATTCAAGACATTTTTGGATTTATCTGTAATTATTTTCTCTCTTATTATCATCCTGGTCAAAAGTATATTCCTGAAATTCATACTGATTATTTCAACTTGAAGATTCCCAAAATATTGAGCCCATCCCTATAGCTCTGGCACACACTCCAATACATGTAGAAAGCCCAGTTAGACATAAGACTCGTGTTTTATCACCTTTTCTGGTTAAAATTTTAGATAGGTATAGGCCCCTCGATTTACCTCCTATACCTGTAAAAGTCCCACATAGATACAAGCCTATGGTTTTACCTCCTATTCTCCATGAATTCCCCACAAATTATAGCAACAATATTCCTAGGTTTGATTGACAAAATGCGAAGATCACTTCTAAAAACCACACTCAAAGCCTCGAGTATTTTCTTGATATGTTTGAGGTGGAAGAATATGATGTCTGTATCAAGATGTTTTCCCTATATTTTCAAGATACAGCTAAAAAATGGTTCAAGCATCTTCCAGCTACAAACATTAGCAATTTTCATCAATTTAGGCAAGTTTTCCTTGATATATGGGTGATCATGGGAAATGTTTTTTCTCATCCTAGAAGAGTATGACCACTTGAAAAGACAATTGGGGGAGACAGTACATCATTTTTCAGCCAGGTTCAATAAGGTGTATCATTCATTTCCTACTAATATAAGGCCACCCCTAGGATTAGATCACTTGCATTACCCAATGCCTTCGATCCAGAGATGGCATTCCAATTAAGAGAAAGGAACACTGCAACCCTTGAAGAAACAAAAAATGTTGCAGTTTATGTGGAAGCTAACCTATTGAAAAAAAAGGAAAAGTTGAAAGTAATGGAGAAGGATAAAATAGAAAAAGAGCATTTGATATCTTCAGAGATAAAACTAGATATTTTAACAAACACAATCAACGAAGTGATGCATAAGATTAGCAAGAAAGAGGAACTTGTTGTTCAAATACCTCATGTTCCATTAGTTCCAAAAAATAGAATGATCAATGTCCCCGAGCATTTTGCAGCTCAGCTTCAGTATCCAAAACCACCAAATGATTATTTCATGTACTCAATTCACAACATAGCCAAAGATGAAGTTCAAAATTAGACGGCGGTGGAACAATCACCTAAGATGATGTGCATGTTTGATGACCTTTCATATATAGATGATTTACCCAGATATGATCATCAGGATGATGAGTATATGTTTGAGTTTGAGGATGATTTTTCATAGAAACAAACACTATATTCATGGGAAGAAGAAGCCCAGTTATCACAATGCAAAGATAACAATAAAACTATGCATACTAGGCAAGACCGCAATGAGGAAAATGCAGAAAGTTTTCAAGTAAGTGAAAAATGTCTGCCTCTGTGTTTTGCCTCACTTCTGAGAGAAAATTACAAGCAGGTTGTGAATAATAAGAATGAGGAATGTTCTAATGAGCCAGTTGAGGAAAGAAGGGGTGATACAAAACATGTTTCAGATCCAGAAGTTCGGTCCCTAAGTCACATTGAACGTCAAATCTCAAATGAAATCAATGAGTCTAAAAAAGATGATGAAATGATCCAGTTTTATTCCATGCCCTTATGATTTAATTCATTTCATATTGTGAAAGGGAATATTCGTCACATTCTGGTTGATAATCACAATAGAAATCACGAGGTTCCAGTAGAACCAATGCTACAACCATCTAAAGCACTAGATGACCCCATAACTGATATGTTGGATGGTTTGTGTTTTCAAAGTTGGGTTTCATTCACTTGTAATGATTTTAAAAGCTATTATAACATGGATATGATGAGAGAGGATACTCCATTGTCATGTTTAGAAGAAGTATCATTACAAATCTCATGAGATAAAGTGCAAACATGTCCCGAGTAGTTTGAAGACACGGAGAGCACATGTGCAGTACTAGGTCATGAAGTTGAATTGACTAACTCAGAATACCCAGGAATAGTTCAAGTCTATCTTGATCCAGTGGCCATCTATATGGAGAAGTTGTTCATCATAGAGCCACAATACATTTCCAACATTTATGTTTTTTTTCATATTTACCAAGTCCCTTGTAATGAAGATCAAGCTGGAAATCTCTATCAGATACCATTAATAGATTTGTCTCTGAGTTTGGTGAAAAATAGTGAAATATCCAAGGTACCAGATCCAATTTTTGATTAGTTATATTGGATATTCCATATTGATTAAGATCAAGCATTCTAATGGTTATAATCGGATTATATGTGCATAAATAAGTTTACCAGATAAAAATATTTTCAATTATCAAATTTCCAGTATGCGAATAATCTTGTTGGGCAAGAATGTGGTCTATTTTATTTCATTTTCACTTCAAAAACTCAGTCAAAGATTGGAGTACATGACCAGTTAGTTTTCAATCACAGATTTTTCATGAAAAATCAAGATACATGTTGTGGCATCAACCCAATAGATAAGGCACTGATTTGCGAATATGGAGATCTGAGATTCTTGACACCTCCTCAGGAGATCCCAACCCCAATCGGAGCCTATGTTAGGGTCCTATAATATAGTCATATGTTTTCCATTCATCTAGTTTGGAATTTTTCTGATCATGTTGAAGATGATTTCATGATAAGGTGGTCGAGGGTAATGGTCCAGTGGTATATCCAATGCTTCAAACATATATCCAGGTATATCCAATGTTGTCACATGGTAAGTTTGAATTATGATGCATGCATATGAGTTTTTTGAAGGTTTAGAGTGGAATAATCAGGGACTTCATGAATTTGGTTCACATTTTAATTGTGGAAAATAATTTGATTTTCAGTAGCTAAAGGTCGAAATCTGATAGTCGTTAGCTACCGAAAGCTAAAAATTTCGGTAGCTAAATGGATTATTCACGTATGTCATAAGCTACTAAAAGTAATGAATATCTCAAGGGTTTAAAAAGGGTCTTATCGCTCTCATATCGATGGTTGTACACAAGTCATGATTTGTTGTTATTCTGCCAAAACTGCTTTCAGTTATCATTCATCCAATTTCAAAAGGGATTATGATTTTTTTATCCCATGTACAATCAAGTGATCATAACCATATATCATTCCCATACAATCCAATCGATCAAAAAATGATCATGATCATTCTCATTCATTTGAACCAGTCGATTGTTTGTTTGAAGGTTGTGTTCAATTGAATCACAGTCACTGAAACCTTTCATCCTTTGGCGTCGTTCTTGTATCTCATTGTTTTATCTTGCATTCATGTTCATTTGAGTCAAACTTTATCCTTTAAAAACCCTATATCCCCTATCATCAGCCCAATTTTAAAACATTTTTAGCAGTTCTGGTGATGAAGATATCAATAGGAGGTGCTCTCCTTCAGAAGGAATTGCAGGATGATTCATACCTTGAGGCACACCCTGAAGCCTGCGAATTGTTCAAATATGTTGGATGCCAAAAGTTCTGCTAGAATCTCCAAGGGTACCATCAGGGTGTCACAGAGGGATTTTCCAAAAGATTTGATGGATTTAAAGTTCAACTTGGGCCTGTTGTTACGCATATAGATAAAGTTAGTGTAGCTGCAGCCACAAAGATGTTGGGTGAAGGAGAAAGGTGGTTTAATACTACCTCAATCAAGGAAATTGATTTCATGTCATTTCTCAAAGAAGAGCATCAAAATATGAAATGGAAAAAGGATATTCCCAGGATCTACTTGGAGGAGAAATGGAAAACATTGTTAAAAATGATCCAGGTTTACATCACTTGTGAGGTGAGATATGAAAGTACCATGCTTTACCACTTCAAAATTCTTCTTCATTTCACTGGTCAGAAACCTATGAATATACCATTTTACCTTCTTAAGAGTCTTACCAATATGGCTTCCAAAGTTCAAGACAAACCTCAGAAGGCTAGAAATAGTTTCTTTCATCATGGCCTGATCAAACTGATAGTGTTAGCGGAGCTCAACAGAAGGAATACGACTTGGGATTATATTCTATTTTGGGGATAATTTGGACAAGAAGTTCAACCAAAGAAAGGAGAAACTTCCTCCCAGCAATTAACTTCTCCAAGAACAAGCAAAAGAAAGAGGAGATCATTGTCACCTGTAGAAATTGCAGCACAACTTTCCCCATCAAAATCACAGAAAACAAAGAAGAAGCTAGAATTTGGGAAAATGCAAAGAATCAAGGAAAAGATACAATAAAAAATGTTCTAAATCTGCCATATTCAGATTTAGATTCAGAGACATTAGCTGTAGAGATGGAAACCCAACCATTAGCTATAGGAATGGAAACCCAACCATTAGCTGTAGAAATGGAAACTCCAGAAGAGGGAATACCTGGAACATCATCAAAGAAATGGGTTAGAAAAAAACCTATGGTCCAAAAACTGAAAGAAGAACTTGACGAGTTAAAGGTATTAGAAAGACATCTAAAAAGAGAGAATGAGACTCTTAGAAAATCATCTCTCAAAGTCGGTTCTGCATTGGATCAGTTGGCCATTAAATATGAGACTGTAAAGCATAATCACAAGAAGCTCTTCAAACAGAATAGCAGAATGCAGAACATGAACAAGGTTTTGAGGTTCAAGCTTCTCCACAAAAAGATAAAAGATAAAGCTCATCTCAACCTTGATACTCTATCTTAAGCTTCCATTGATATGAGATGAGGTGATTATGATAGATGAAGCAGGGTTAATGATCAAAATGAACTATTTTTTACCAGTTCAGAGAAGTTAGATTTTTCTCCAGCTAAGATCAGTTTCAAAGTCCATAATTAGCTACCAAAAATAATTACTAGAAAATCATCATCTAAATACACTATGTTTTGACCTCGTTAGCTATCGAAAGTTCTGTTATGAACAAAAAGCACATAAATCTCCTAAGATCAAGGAAGATGGTGTTATCACTCCAAGAAACTCCTTAGGGTTGTATGCTAAGGATACTTTGTAACTTAGAAATAATGGTTTTTATGTGTTTGGGACAATGGGGTCTTTAATGATTTATGTAAGAAACAACTCATCACACATCTAAAGATACAGTGCTTTCAGGAAACAACAATCAAATCAAATAATTGAAAGAGAGGATGGAGAACACTATTCTTGATTTCCAATACAAGGGAATGTAGGGCTTAATACAAGACAGAGAAAAATCATTTAATTTCAAGTCTATGAGCTCAATAAAGAGATAACAGTCTTTATGAACTAAAATAAACTGAAAAACAAAGTACAGAGAATGAAAGATGGACAATTTTGATGTTGGAAACGAAAGGAAATTGTACTTTATTTCTGCAAAAAGAGTCTATACAGTGGCATAAAATATCTCTCAGTTTGAACCCTTATCTCATATCAAAAATAGGCATTTATATCCTCTTACAATTGGTTTTACAGATCCTAAAAACATGGATCTGTATTTAATAAAAGTAATTCAAATCTAACTAAACAACTTGAAGATAAAGACTAAACAACTAAACTTAGCACTCGAATTGTCCTTTATCTCAAAAATTCTCCATCTGCATCCTTCAGCTCCTGGAATATTTGATGTGATGCAATGTGGCAAAACACCTGTCTTGACAGTTTGATTTCTCCAACGTTCATGATCGATATTTGAGGAAGTTTGTTTTACATGTGGTTTCAAAAATCCCTCAAATCTCTGATGTCGAATCCTTTGCAAGCAATTNAATGGTTTTTATGTGTTTGGGACAATGGGGTCTTTAATGATTTATGTAAGAAACAACTCATCACACATCTAAAGATACAGTGCTTTCAGGAAACAACAATCAAATCAAATAATTGAAAGAGAGGATGGAGAACACTATTCTTGATTTCCAATACAAGGGAATGTAGGGCTTAATACAAGACAGAGAAAAATCATTTAATTTCAAGTCTATGAGCTCAATAAAGAGATAACAGTCTTTATGAACTAAAATAAACTGAAAAACAAAGTACAGAGAATGAAAGATGGACAATTTTGATGTTGGAAACGAAAGGAAATTGTACTTTATTTCTGCAAAAAGAGTCTATACAGTGGCATAAAATATCTCTCAGTTTGAACCCTTATCTCATATCAAAAATAGGCATTTATATCCTCTTACAATTGGTTTTACAGATCCTAAAAACATGGATCTGTATTTAATAAAAGTAATTCAAATCTAACTAAACAACTTGAAGATAAAGACTAAACAACTAAACTTAGCACTCGAATTGTCCTTTATCTCAAAAATTCTCCATCTGCATCCTTCAGCTCCTGGAATATTTGATGTGATGCAATGTGGCAAAACACCTGTCTTGACAGTTTGATTTCTCCAACGTTCATGATCGATATTTGAGGAAGTTTGTTTTACATGTGGTTTCAAAAATCCCTCAAATCTCTGATGTCGAATCCTTTGCAAGCAATTTCCATTCCCTTGATACTCTGGAACCCCTTCATAACTTGTGAGAAATGACTTGTTCTGTCCTTGGCTTCAAAAACGCTTTTCTAGCTTTCAACAACTAACTTGTTTAATATTTCGTTGGTTAGATGGTGAAAGCGTTGCCTTTCACCAGCTAACGGGTCATAAAATATCGCTTTGCGCTGGTGAAAGCCATGAATGCGCCCAAAACGAGTTTTCACCTTCAAAATTTTGATTACATCAAAACTCAGTGTGTCTCTGATTTCTCACCTTGCATATTAACAACGACTTGAGCAAGTACCTTCAGATCTGGATGGGATTTTTGCCTTTGTTTCTGTTTCAATCTTCTTATCTTCCTTTTAAGGCGTTTGGCAAGCCACCATAGACTATTGTATTCTTGGTGAATTTTTTATTTCTTTTCTTCTCTTTAACACTTTCTCGAGCCAGTCTCTCAAATGCAGCGTTGGTTTTTGTGAAGTTATCAGACAACTTCTTGTACCTTTCTTTGATTACCCATTCAAAAACCTCTTGCTGAGCAATGACCTCTTTCAGATGCTTGATTTTCTGAGATTTCTTTGACTTAGAACTTCTTGATGTTTCTCCTTCCTCTGTATGAGTGAAAGTCTCATAGTTTTGTGCAAAATCAGTTGACTGCTCAAGACTCTTAGTGACAGGGCATTGATCTTGTTTCTCTGATTCTGAGTCTGTATAGGGCAAGTTTAATATATCGGTTCCCTTCTTTGAAGGCTACTCTGTGGGTTGTTCTGTAGTGGTCTCAAAACTTAACCTTTTCTTCGACCTGTGAGGCTTCACTCTAGAGATTCTATCTTCTGGAGGTCCTGACAGGGTCCTCCTCTTCCTTGAACTACTTTGAGGAGTCAATTGTTTGTTTGAACCTTTCCCCTGTTCATTTGCAGGCTGAGTCTATGTTTCAAAACCCTCCCAGAATAGAAAATGTTTCCAGCTCCTTTCCTGTTGTTTTAATTCCTCTAGAATGATCAATTTAATGAGGCCAAAGTGGCATAGAGTATTCTTCATGCTCAAGGGTTGAGCCCTGATCTTCTTGCAAACCTTAGTTAAACTCTTATGTAGGAAAAAAGGTAGATTGAGGAGAGTCTTGCCTGTGAAATGGTCCAGGAGCTTAAAATGATACATCATGAGTTTGTCATACCTGCCCTCTGAGGTAATGTAGAGTTGGATACCCTTAAACATCTCCTGCCATTCCTCCTCTAGATAAGAAACCGACATGCCCTTCTTCCATGCGCTGTGCTTGAACTCTTCTTTTAAATAAGCTCTGAAATTCAAGTTTTTGGTGGCAATGGCTTTAAACCAACTCTGGCCCGATCTTGGTAGGCTAGTTGTTGCAGCAATGGAAGATTCATCTACTATGATTTCCAAGGACCCAACACGAGCCTTATTACCATCGAAAGTTTTGGCAAAAGCTTCTCCTGTCGACTGGTGGCAACCATTTTGCAACCTCTCAAGGAATTCAGTACACCCTGTATTTGAAAAATGTTTTTGGACTTCAGGATGTGTCTGCAAAAAAGATAGGTTGTCCAGCTCTTTTCTGAGTAGGGAACCACTGTGTCTCCTCGCCATTCTGTAGCTTGAAAACCCCAACAATTTTTTATATCAACCCCTGCAACTGTTGTTCAAGCCGAGGTTGTGCGTTGTTGAAAGAACTCGGGAGTCGGCTTTGTTTCCTAACATTTGAAATTTTAACAAACCTTCGTGAACAGACTGTGATATGGAAGCAATGACCTGATTTGATGTTGTCAGCACAGCAGTACATCCTTTGTACCTCAGTTGTTGGATTCAGAATTACCATTTCCGGCGCCATGAGTGTGCAGCATGCGTCACTGAACAAAATCCGCATCGTAATCCTATTTTGATGTGCACAACTGAGTCTCGATCATTACCCACTTTCATCAGCGCATGATTTGTATTTGCATGACGTGGGATGATCATGTCATCATTAGCTTTTAGAAACGTGGATAACACGCACGTGATTCCCGCTTTTTCCAGCCAACGACCCGTGGAAAACGCCCCTTAGCCGTTGATACTTACTGCTTTCACCAGTGCACGATCCTGTGAAAAACTCCCTTTAGCTGTTGAAATTCTTCACTTTCATCAGTGAACGATTCTGTAAGAACTGCTCCGTAGCTGTGGAAAGTCTTGACTTTCACCAGCGCTCGACCCGCGACAATGTTTCTTTGGATGTTTTGAAAACCAACTCTTTCACCAGTGCATGGACCTATGAAAAATGCGCCTTAGTTGTTGAAAGTCGCCACTTTCGCCAGCTAACACCCATCTTTTAAACACACATTAGCTGTTGAAAGAAATTTATGAAAATTTTGAAAAGAGGACTTTTGTGGGTCGTCTTATTTCTAAAACAAAATCAAAACCTAAGCCTTGCAGCTAGAAAAACTAAAAAATCGTTTGAGAAAACTACCAATAGCAATGCTATCCACCACAAAATGCGACCAAAGGGATGGGTTCATTTTGGGAGCTAACATTTGGCTCCAACTGGGATGGGCATCTCCTTGTGAGGTGACCAAGAACCTAGCTAGACTCAGTAGCCTTATTACAATTTGAAACAGAAATTTGAAAAATAGTTGCTAGTACCATTGGGCATGGAGTTATTTGAATGACAGAAATAAAGAGAACAGAAATGAAAAGGAAATATGTACAAGTAGAACAGTGCTTCAAAGGAAGCCTTATGAGAAATAGATCTTTAGGAAGCGCCCGTTGAAAGGGCCACCCGCTACTGCCTCGCCTGAAAGAGTTTGGAGAACAAAGGTATTGTTTTGCTGCACTGTTGTTATGACAAAATGACCTATCCAAAGAGCCTCAAATTTACCGTGTTTCCCCTTCTCCTGCCTTGTTGCATCCCACTTTAAGACTAAATCCCCTGTTTTGAAGATATTTGATTTGACTTTATTGTCGAAATTTTCTTTGATTCTTTCTTGATGCAATTCTATTTTTTCCAAGAGCTTCTCTCTATCTTGTTGTAGTTCTACCAAATTATGAATTCTCCTGGTCAAATCACTTGGTTCAGAATCAGTTTCTTGTAATAACTTTGCAACCGGAAATGCAAGTTGAACAATAAATATGGCCTTAGTACCATATACCAACTTGAAAGGAGATGTACCAATTGATTTCTTACATGTAACCCTGTCAGCCCACAAGGTGAACTTTAGTTTGGAATCCCAACCTCTGACATTTTGTTCAAGCGGCTTCTTTATGATTCTGACTAAAATCTTGTTGGATGACTCAGCTAAGCCATTCCCTTGCAGATAGTAAGTTGTGGAATGTACCAGCTTAATTCCTATCTCTTCACACAATTTCACCAAGTGTTTATCCTTGAATGCAGCAGCGTTATCAGTGACCAATCTGTTGGGGCAGACAAATCTGAAAAATATGTTTTCTTGCAGAAAATTTATGATGACAGTATGATTGGCGTTCCGGGTGGGAATAGCCTCAATCCACTTTGTAAAGTAATCGGTGGAAACTAGGATCCACCGGTGCTAACCACTAGAAGGCGGATGAATTTCACCTATGAAGTCTAGGCCCCACTACTGAAAAGGCCCTGTGACCACTATAGGTTTGAGGGGAAGAGACTTCAGTTGTTGTTTACCTTCAAATCTCTAACATTTGTCACATGTCTTCACAAACTCAAATACATCTGAAAATAATGATGGCCAGTAGTAACCAGATCTTAAGATTTTGTGTGTCGTAGTTTTCCAATAGTGATGTCCCCCACATTCACTATTATGAAATTCAATCATGACCTTAGCTGCCTCGTCTTGGTTTACACACCTCAACAATAAACCTATGGGATTTTTCCAGAACAACAAGTTGTCATTGATGCAGAAGTTTATAGCTTTGAGCTTCAAGGCCCTTCTTTGAGCCTTTGTCAAATCTATTGGGACTGATAAAGTTTGCAGAAACTGAATAATATGAATGTACCATTTGCAATCAGCTAAATGAGATGAGACCTGCATTTACTCACCTTATTTGTTCTCTCAATATAGAACATTTCCTGCATCGATACTCATCAGATTTATTTCAAGCAGCCTGCAATTTTCCTCTGCCAGGAGTTTGGCAAGGCCTTGAGCTTTCACTAATTTTTCTGGTTTGATTTCAACATCGAATTCAATCAACCTTGCTATCCACTTACTCCTTTTACCATCAATGTGGGGTTGGAAAAGAACATATTTAACTGAACTGGAGGGAACAAAAGCTATTACCTTCGCCTGAAGAATGTAGACCCTGAAAGCTTTTAGTGACTTGACAAGTGCATATGCTTGTTTCTCCAACAATTCATACTTTACCTTTGCGTCCCTCAAGACCTTACTGAAGAAGGCAACCGGATGCTCCTGATCATCAGCATTCTTCTGCAAGAGTACCACTGCAATTGTATCACTGGAAGCAAATGAAAAAATGTAAAATACCTTGGAGAAATCGGGGCTGATTAAAACAGGGGTTGTTATGATGGCTTCCTTGATGGAATTGAACAAATGCCTGGCTGCTTCAGTCCATTTTACCTCCGAGTCCTTTTTCAACATAGTAGTGATATGCTTCGTGAGTTTAGAAAAATTTACTATAAACCTTCTGACAAAGTTAATAGTCCCAAGGAAAGACAGAATGTCTTTCTTTGATCTAGGAAGAGACAGAATTTTAATTGCTTCTACCCTCTTTGGTTCAATCTTACCCCATCAGCTGAAACAATATGCCCAAGTAATTTCCCCTCCTTAAGTGAAAAATTCGATTTTTTCGGATTAAGAGAGATGCCATACCTTCGACATTTCAGAAATGTCCTTCTTAAGTGCTGCAAATGAAGTTCGTGGCTGCTTGAGAAAATAGTGATATCATCAAGGTAAATCAAGACAAATTTATCTTTCTCTCAAACGAAATCAATGTCCATTTCCCTTTGGAATGTCTCTCATGCATTCATCAATCCAAAGGGCATCTTCTCATACATAAATGTACCCCATGGAGTGGTAAAAGAAGTCTTTTCCTTGTCTTCCGGATGGACAACAATCTGGTTGTATCCGGAAAACCCATCAATAAAAGACATCACCTTTGATCCCCACACCTTTTGTAGAATATGCTCCATTTTGGGTAGTGGGTAGTTTTCCTTCCTAGAGCACTTATTCAAATTTATGAAGTCTATGCAGAGTCCGATCTCCCCATTATTCTTTTTAACCGGTACGAGATTCGTGATCCATTCTGAATACCTGAGAGGAATGATAATGTGAGCATCCAACAGTTTCTTAATTTCCCTTTCCATTGTAGGCAACAACAAAGGGTTGAAGGACCTAAGATTCTGCCTGAATGGTTTGGTGTCTTTATTCAAGGGGATCTTATGCTAAATCACTTATGTGTCAAAAGTCTTCAGTCATCATACTGCCAAGCAAAGATGTCTGCAAATTCCTTTAGCAATTCCCCATAATCAACCCTTTGTTTTTCAGTCAAATGTGAGGCTAAGTTAACATGTTTAGGATCTTGCTCACTAGCTACATTATACTGCAAAACATCTGACTCTTTTTCCCCACTTTGCAATTTGACAACCACATCATTGTTATCGAACAACCTTTCCAACGGGACCAAACCTTTAGATATTCTGTTGGTGGACAGTTGAACTATTTCATGTGCTGCAATTTTTCTTTTGAACTTTGCCTCCTCAACTTCATGATCATGTTCATTCTCTTGATCAATCTGCAGATCTGCAAACTCATCTATCACTGTAAGGAATCTAGTGAGTTCAGCATCATCTTCAAAGACCTTCCAAAATTTCACATTATCAGGGAGAGAGGGCCTATATTTAACTTGAATTTTTTAAGTTAATTTATGAGGCAGAGGGGGTATGAATTCACAAGCGGACACAGCCAATGAATCAGCCAATTCATTCATTGCTCTAGGTACTGTTATCGCACAGTTTGTAGGAGAAGGTCCAAGAGCTTGAGTCAGGGCTTGAAACCGGCGTAACGGGAGCTTCCCCACCCACTGTCACCTCAATGGGGAGCTCTTTCTATTTAGGAGGGAAAGTCCAAGGGAGACGTCCCTAAGGCAATCTGGATTAAGGAAGGGTAAGGAGTAAAGGCCAAGTCAAGGAAAACCCCTTCCACAGATTGCTGCCCAAGAGAGGATAGTCAAGGAGATAAAACCACTGATGATGCACCTGTTTACGAGCCAAAGCAAAGAGAACTAGAACGTGCTTGCAGTGGGTTAGTACTTCATAAGAATTCAAGACTATCTTTTAATAAATATATGAGCAATGGATTAATGTTATTATTGACGAAGTCAATGATGGCTAAACAAAGCAAAGACTTATATCACTTCTCAATAAAGCATACAGGCAGATCAACATTCAATGTTTACAATTCAACCATGTATCATATCATTAATGCAATATCATATCAAATCAGCCCATATACACTACAATGTTGCGTCACCTATACAAATTCTGCTACAAGGGGTGACGTCAAGCTTTATCAATGAGTCAATTGGATGACAAAGAGCAAAAACGTTTTACNTTTGGATGATGAAATTGATGAGGGCTTTTGGTTGAGGTACATGTTGAGTACATGGTTGAGACAAGTAGTTGATGAGTTGGCACATACATGAGGTGTATAGTTGATGATGTTGGTACATATTGAGTAGTTGAAACGTGATTGGTACATACTTGGTACATGGTTGGATGCACTTGTTTATGGTACAGGTTGATTACAGGTTATTTGGTACAGGTTGGTGCATGGTTGATGCACTTGTTTATGGTATAGGTTGAGGTACAAGTTGATGCATGGTTCAGATTTATTGGTACAGGTTGATGCATGGTTCAGATTTATTGGTACAAGTTTACAGCGGTATATCTCACAGTGATAGGTTGACAGTGGTTCCATCATTCTACGTCTACTTCAGGGTGGCAGGATGGGGCAAGGACAAATGGTTGTAGCCGGAGAACATAGGGGGTTGTAGCCTCCTTCTGGTTGTAGCCAGAGAATTGGGGAGTTGGAGCTTCCCTAGGGTTGTAGCCCGAGAAACTAGGGGGTTGGAGCATCCTTCCAGTTGCAGCTGGAAAAAAAAGGAAGTTGGTGCTTTCAATGAATGTAATTCTTCATGACATATAAGAAAAATCATTCTGTGGTTTTCTCCGGATTTGGGTTTCCACGTAAAACATTGGTGTACTGTGTATGTGTATGTTTGTTCATTTGTTCATTGCTTATTTACTCTACAGTTATTGGATGATATTGCTTCATTGATATAACACTTGGATTATATGGTTAAAAAGGATTAAATTGCTCTATCACTAATTCACCCCCCCTCTCAGTAATCCAACAGTAGATTGTTGATTGTTTGTGTGAAGATATTGTGTGTTGTGTGAGTACAAGGAATCAACCATTTTACAATCTTCTAAAGAGGAGGCAGTCGTTGATGCCACCGATGCTCAGAGCCAATGACAACTTACCGGAGCTTGATACACCGACGTCCAAATTTATGTTCACCGAGTTCACATGTTGTGATAATAATGTGTTGCGTTAGATGCGAGATTATTGTTTTATGAGTGAATGTTGAAATTATGAGTGTTCTAAGTGCTAAGATGATAGGCCCTACTGTTGTGAAGTTTCTTGCAGATAAACTTGGCTCTGCACTCAAGAAAAATTAAAGAAAGAAGTATCATTGGTTGTCACAATCAAAGAGGAGTTTGAATTGATATATTATGATCTTTCTCATATTAAATTCATGTTGAACGACACTGCGAACTAGATGAACTCCCAATCGATGACTAATTGGCTACAGAACCTTAGGGATTCTCTCATCGATGCTATGGACCTAGTAGATGAATGCAAGGAGGCTAACAACGCACACGTTTCATGTTTCCAGCATCGAGTTTTCCAACATTAGATGGTGAGCATTAAATTCAACGAATAGGAAATTGACTTCTTAGAAGAAATGTTGATGGGCATAGCAATGACGGTGGTATCTCCCACAGGGCAACAATATGAGTTTCATTTTTTATTTTTTTTTAAGAATATAGTTATATTAATCTTTAAGAATTGTATTAGCATTATTTTATTTGTAAAATTATATTATAAAAAAACAATCATAGAACAGAGTAACTTAAATTAAGCTAGTGGTTCTTGATGTTCTTCGGTGCCAAGAGAGCACATCATTGGTTTGATTATGTCTATAGTCTGTTATAAGCTGGTGGTTCTTGTTGTCCTTCAGTACTCCAAGAAAAATGGTTATAGGTTTTCTTTATGTGTATGTATATGTGAAAAAAGGTCAAGTTGTATGATTGACTATTGGATGCACTTTGTATCTAGATTACTTTCTTAGATAACTGGAGAATACAACAACATACCATATACCTCGATAGATGGGATCATGTCAATAGAATGATTCAGTATCTAGACTATTATTCGGGCTATGTTATGAATCGTCGGTCCTACAAATACATCATTGATTGTCAGAAGCAATTGTATCTTAAATGGATTCAATTGGTAGCTCGAATGAACGGGAGAGAAAGAGTGTAGTCTATGAGATCTCAGAGTGGGTTGAAATGTTGATGAAGACCATACCAAACAGAGATCAGTGTCCAAATAATTGTTATGTAATTTCAGTATTGTTATTTGTGATGTAAGCATTAAGGGAGGGTGTTAGAATTAATGCTTACATAGATTGGTCTGGATTTGTCAGATCTAGTTAGTTGTGAGAGATTTTCTCCAACTATCAGATCCTATTTATGTGTGAGTGGTTAAGATATTCCCTCATGAGTTTTTTATGTTGTTGAGGGAAAAATTCTTGTATAAATATGTTCTTGATTAATATATATATATATATATGGTTTTCCAATTTCTTTGCCTTGCTTGTGTTCTAAATTTCGAAGTTTGTTCATATCATGATTTTCCATTCATCCAAAACTTTTCTGGTGGGCATTTATTCACACCTTGTTCCTTCAAAAGTTCTAACAGAAAATTATCGCCAAGATACTAAATTTCATACTTCAAAATTTTCATTACTTGCAAGAGGTCAGAGTCCTTCTCGTATCAATAGAATTAGACAAGAAGTTCAACATAGGTTGATCGGCACCATCATCGATGGTAACTTATTAATATTGATTGGTAGTTGTCACGAACACTACTATAAAAGGTTGTGTATAGATAGATTTGTTTCAAAACATTGATTTCAGTCCTTTGAAGATCTTACCATATTATTTCCTTAACAATCACAACATCAAGAGTATAAAAAAAGTACAAGTGGGAACATAGGCTTAGCATTCAAACTTCACCTAAGGAGAATGCTTTGAGAACAAAGCATCCTTTAAGGGGGGAGACATGAAATATACATAAATATACATTACAATAATAATAATAATAATATAAAATACACATTAATAATTAATAAACCAAAAGGCATATATGCTTGTGATGAAGTACCTGAACATCATCATTTCATTATATTAAAATATATTTTATTTTATTTTATATGGATTTGTCTTCTCTATCCTATTTGGATCATATGTTTTTATAGATATAATTTTTTTATAGATATGAAAACAATGGTTTATAACCAATATAGGATGGCGAGTAAGGTGGAAATAGTAAGACATGTAGTGAACTTAATTTGCAACTAAACACTTCAAAGAGAAACAACGTCAACAGTGGAAAACCCAGTAGCGTTCTTGACAACAACGAGACCCAATTCTTAAAAAGGATTTCTTTCCATATGGATGTTATGTTGAAAACAACAATATAAATTTCCTTCCATATGATGTAAACCACACTGAGATATGAACATATCTCCTAGAGATCAACAAGAATGTGGTTTTCCCATAAATCAGAGGACAAATTTTATCTTTATGAAAAACAATAAATACTTCAAACATCAAGTCTTGTGATATGACATGTAAAACCTATGTTGTATGAGTTTCAAGAATTTTGTAACGGAGAATACACAAGAATGGGTGTCCAGAACAACAAGAAGCTACCCCGAAATTTCCAGGAAGCAACAAAAAAATATTTATAAAAAAAATGAAAAACATAAAAAATAGAATATATTTTTATTAAATAAATAACTCTTTTAATGTATAAAATTATGTTCTATTAGCATTATTCTTATATTATGTTGATTTTGTAGCTTTGGGAGGCATTCCCATAAGAGGCCAAGGTGTCAAGCATGTGGGGATTTTCGTTGGCACCAGTTTACCTTTTGTTTCGTCAAAATCATCCTTGGAATGAAGTGGGGGCCTCATGGGCTTGGTGATGGGCTTTGGGGGTTTGTGATGGGGCTTCACACCCACAAGGAGCCTACATTTGAGTTGACTTGTGAAAAGACTCTTTGACATACACCCTTTGGACTTATATAAATAAAGGTCAATTCATTGTGACATATCATAATTGTGGAAGATGGAGTTAGCATAAGTGAGTCTGCACTTTTGCTAGGAGCTTGGTGATTTCAGCAAAGGGAAATTATGCATGGTGGTGAATCTGGCCTAGGAGAAAGGAGGTCATAGAGAGCGAAGTATATGGAGGTTTATGTACTAATTTTATGAACTGGTACGCAGTTTGCATAGGGATGAAACGCATATATATGCAGGTTGCAAAAGGACAAACCGTGTATGGTGTAAATGCTAGTTGCAGTGGAGAAAACCATGTATTTCCATGGGTTGTCAGTAAGGTGAATCACGTATTGAAAATTGCTTCCTAGTGATCTAATAGTAAAACCCTAGTTTTCATCACTGAACAACTTTACACTAAAATTATTGATTTAAAAACATATCTAGTAGAAACAACAAGATCGGAGATGAATCATCAACACACAAGAGACACAAGAATTGTGTTATGTAACTTTATCCAATCCTTCAAATCTAAGGACAAAACCAGTCCTCTCAATGTTACCAAAACTGAGGACAACCTTGTCCTCCAATAAACAAAATCTAAGGACAATTGTTGTAATCTAGGGAAAAGTAGGGGAGTGTTACCAGTAGTTCAGTACATAAGAAAGCATAGAATCACAAATACATACATATAGACATAGACATACACAAAGTAGTGGAATCCCAAAGAACATCACTTTATTAGATATAAATTTCAATACAACACAGTGGATACATATTCTCTAATACATGCTTATCTATTTGTATCTACATATTCAGTTACCAAGTAGTTGTAACTACTTAAATGCCTGGGTCAGTTGGCTAATAGAACCTCGACTAACTTACACTTTCGACTTCAACAGTCAACCGACTAACTCTTAGTCAATTATCGGGTCTAGTCGACAAAGTCAACTAGCCCCTGCAACATCTCCCCCCACCTCAATTCCTTGCTCATCTCGACCAAGTGGGGGAGTATAACATAACTTTATTTTACATTGAATGTTTACAAAATGATAGAAGGAGAGAGAGAAGAGGAATTATATCCAAAACTCTCTTATTCTTGATAGGATTATGGAGCCATATTCGACTGTCCTGCTATGTCAAAATCATTGTCACTAGTCGATTCGACTGGGTCCTTTGGTCTGCTTTATGTACTGGATTCGAAGGTAGTCTATAGGATATTGGTAGTTGAATGTTGTATATGTTGGGTGATTTCATGTCATGCATTGATTGACTGGTGTGCTTCCAATCCTAGTGTCTTTATCTATCGAAGTAAGTTCACTTTTTCTGTTATTTCTGCTTGATTTACTACAGTCGATTCTAGGTCAATCTATTGCTCTATCTCTTGAATCTTTTCTTTGAGATGCGCGAAGTGAATTACTACGTTGTTAGTTTCCAATTATACTTTGTTCCCTTCCTTCTGCCATTCTTGTTCTTGTTGTGAGATTTGTGACTCTACTACTTTTTCTTTTGCTAACTGACTTGTGAGGGCCTCTTTGATCTTGATGTTGGTCGTCATATTTCTGGTATTTTCTATGTTTTCGACCAGTTACTTACCACTAGCATTATAGCACACTTGGTGACTTCTTCCACATTTTTTTTAAGTCCTTTAATATTGTTGTATTCTTTCACCATGATGGTGGTTGTCTACTCTTGGATTCTTTGATTATCGGTCATTGCTAGGTGATATTTTTGTTGTATATCTTCCTTTTCCTTTCGAAAAAGTTTGGCTTGTTGTTGGTTTTTTGTATTAGCTTTGATCAGCCTTTCGACCAAGTATTTAAAATCTACAAAAGGGCTCTCCATTTATGGCAGCTTATATGTTCCTAAATGCTTTATGACCTTCTCTCTACATTCATGTGCATTTGCCTTTGATCCTCCTTTATTTTTGAAACCTGAATTCCTTCTTTAATAAAAAATTTCCACCTCTTTGTTGATTCTTTAGAGATGACTTTATGTAAGTTGAAGAGGTGTTGGTTGGATATTGATGTCGATTCGATTGTAGTTTCGCCAGTTGATCCAGATGGGCTGGATGGTTGGGTCATTTTAAAGATGATTTTCATGAGTTTCTTTCTCTTACTCTTTTATGATGTTATTGTTGGCCGCTCATCTTTATCTTGATATTGTGTTGTCTATTGTGCAGGTAAGTGAGTTTGATCGACATTTCCCCCTAGTGTTGTTTCATTATGATGTGTCTACTCTGTTTATTTTTGCAAGGGATACTGTTGAGCCTACGCCAGACCTTGCACTGTATCCTTGGTCAGAGCGTTTTCTGGGAAGGATTCTTCTCTCTATTCATGTTTTTTTTTGTTTTTCTACCAAGTTATCTTGTTTCTTTATTTGTTCTACTCTTGTGGATACATCGATCATAATCTCTATTGGTATTGATTAGGGAATATTAACATCCTGGGTGTTGATTTCCTGGAGGTTCACTTCCTGATGACTGACCAGCTGATATATATCTTCAAATGGATGGACCAATTGGATTGGTATTTGATCGACTAACTCATGTTGTTGTGCAATTTAAACTAGATGAGACGAATGGATTGGTATTCCTTCGACTAACTTGGGCTACTCTTGCCTGACGATCTTGATCTCCTCATCGACCAACGAAGATGGTTAGTCCAACTCAATTTCTTATGATTACTCAACAATTATAAGTTGTCTCTTCTTATTCTTTGCAGGTCATTCTTTGACTATGGCTATTGGCTCAACTGGTCGGAATTCTCTTATCAAGTCGATTGACAGGTCGGTCACTCTCCTTTTTCTTGGTGTCGGATTTGTCCTGAATTCTAATTCTTACTGGGTCTTTGTCACCTTTTCTGGTGTTTCCACAATGGTCAAAATTTTGTGTATCTTATGCCTCCTTACTCCCCTTGTTTCAATATGTCAAAGTGTATTTTTTATTTGTTTGACCTTTTGTACTTTATCTTTCTCCATGGCTTTCTTCATTCCAGGTCCAACTTACAAGCTTAAAATACTCTTCATCGTAGCATTCTACTGTCAGGTCTACCTCTTTGTCTGCTTGATTTTTTCGACAATTTTTTTGGTGATACTAGTCATCTTTTCTTGAATGAAGGGGTTGATAAAGTTGATACCTACAGTGTATTGAAAAGTCTCCCACCATATCTCTTCGGTTTTGTAAGATATTTCTTCAACTTCGATTTCCTTTTTCCCTTTATATTTTTCTTTGGCTGCTTTATTTTTCCAGGAAAAGGTCATGCAAGAATGATTTCCAGTGATTCTAAGTCTTCAACAAAGGGTACTGCATATAACTTTGCTTCTCTTTCCTCCTCATGTTCTACTTTGGTAAGGGGGAGTACCAAAGGTAGTCCTGGTTGGTTAACTTCAGGAGGAATTTATGTCTTCTAGTATGTTTGTCTTTCTAATTTAGCAAAGATTTCCTCTATTGTCAGTTGATAATGTAACTCCTCCAGTTTCGAGATCGAATCCAATCCACACCAAAGTTTGGTGCAGTCAATTTCTAATTGAATATGGTAGGGTGTCAACAGGGCCCAACAAAAAAGTTGCTCGATGCACCATCTATGTGAGCTATATTTTAAGTTTTTGAACCATAGTTGAAACATTTCTTGTGGAGCTAGTGAAGGAGAGGCACTTGCCTTCTCTTCTACGAAAATTTTGTATTTTTCCATAGCTAGAACCTTCCTATTTATGAACATAGGCTCACTGACTAGACTATATGTTAAGCCCTAATATTGGCTCATTACCCCTTAATTGGGACATATTAGATTAGTAATGCTATTTTATTTATGTCGTCTTTAGGCCATTAGTTGTAATTTAGATTAGTAATGTTATTTTAATTATGTCGTCTTTAGGCCATTATTTGTNGACACTTTGAAGAATGTTGCAGATTCATTGACAAAGTCTGTGAGCACAGAAAAGTTCTCCTGGTGTAGAGTAACAATGGGCATTGTTTCCCTGGATTGTTTACTATATAATCCTGTGGACACCTGGATGCAAATAAAATAAAAAGTGGGAGAATTTTGGGTATGTGTTATATTCTTTGCATGTGTGTGTGTGGGCACGTTAGATTCGACAATTGTGTCTCACGTTTTTTTCTATTTTTAGCGGATTTTTCTATTTTTAGCAGTTTTCTAAATATAATTGTTAAAAATTATTCAGGTTTACATCACTTGTGAGGGGAGATATGGTAGGACCATGCTTTACCATTTAATATTGCTCCTTCATTTCATTGGTAAGAAACATTTGAATATGCCCTTTTATCTTCTTAAGTGTCTTACCAATATGGCTTCCAAAGTTCAGGCCAAACCTGAGAAGGCTAGCAACAGTTTATTTCATCATGGCCTAATTAAACTGATAGTGTTAGAGGATCTGATAAGACTTGGGATTATCTTCTGTTTTGGGGAGAATTTGGACAAGAAGTTCAACCATAGAAAGGAGAAACTTCCTCACAGCAATTAACTTCTCCAAAAACCAGTAAAAGAAAGAAGAGAGCACTGCCACCTGTAGAAAATGCAACACGGGCTTCCCTATCAAAATCAAAGAAAACAAAAAGGAAGTTAGAATTTGGGAGAAATGAAAAAGATAAAGGAAAGGCTACAATAAGAAATATCCTAAATATGCCATATTCATGTTCAGATTCAGATCCATTAGCTGCAGAAATGGAAACTCCAGAAAAGGGAATACTTGAAACTTCATCAAAGAAAAAGGTTAGTAAAAAACCTAAGGTTCAGAAAATGAAAGAAGAATTGGTTGAGTTAAAGGTATTAGAAAGACATATGAAAACAGAGAATGAGACTCTTAAAAAGTCATGTCTCAAAGTTGGTTTTGCATTGGATCAGTTGGCCATTAAATATGAGACTATAAAACACAAGAATAAGAAGCTCTTCAAATAGAATAGCAGACTGTAGAACATGAATAAAGTTTTGAGGTTTAGGCTTGTTCACAAAAAGATAAAACCTAAAGCTCACCTCAGTATTGATACTCTAGTTGAAGCTTCCCTTGATATGAAATGAGGTGATTATAATAGATGAATCAGGATTCTCAACCATTTTTTATCAGTTCGGGATAAGTTACAGGTTTTGCCAGCTAAAATCAGTTTCAAAGTCCATAATTAGCTACCGGAAATCATTCCTAGAAAAGCAACAGATAAACATACTATGTTTTGACCTCGTTAGTTACTGAAAGTTATGTTATGAACAAAAAGCACAGGAATCTCCTCAGATCAAGGCAAATGGATCCCTCAATGTTCTCGAAAGATTCCATAATGATTTTCCACTTATAACACATCCTCAAGATGTTGGTGTCAGGTTAATATCGGATTAGTTAGGGTTTATTAAAGAAATTCAGAGCATAACCTATTTCTTGTGATTTTGTTGTATTTTCCCTAGTTTTAGGATAGCAATCAGCAGGCAGTTATTTTGATTTTTACCCTTTCAGTGGTAAAAGTCGAATATATTGTTATAAACTCAAGTTGTATCGTATGATTTGGGAATGAGATCAAATCCCTATTTTGGATAAATCATTAATTAGGTATTTTCCAGAAATATCTAGAAACAGTTAAAGAAGGGATTTGATCCCCTACTCTATAGGTTCTGAATGTAATGGGATATTATAAAAGATAGAATGAAATATGGCTTAAGGGTGGGACCTGAAGGAAAAAATGGTATTGAAAGATTACCATCCATTGTAAAGATTTTCAGGAGGTTTTAAGTGATCTTATTTTATGAATACAAAGACATTATGTTTCAATATTCCTGTGTCATAGTTATGTGGTGAAGTGTTTCTTGATGTAATATGTTCTTCTCTGGTTTCACATTTTGTTTCTTTCTTTAATTGTTTATAAGAAGATTAAGTTCAGGATTTGTTTCAAACACCCTATTCTAGCTTAAAACAATATTCATGTTTTCTTCTGAAGTTTGAATGTAGAATTCAGGTAGCAATTCTCTACATTTGAAGTGAACCCTAATATGTTCCTCTTTTTCCATCTCACAAACTACAAGGATCCACTAATATGACTACCTTGCCTTGTTACATATGATATCGGTTATTCTTTCATTTGATCACCTTAAACATTTTTTACTCCATTTTTTCCCAATGACCCTCTTTTGTTGTCCCAACCAAAAGTTCAAAAGAAAACCCTATACTCTCATAACTTGTTAAGCCCTAATATTGGATCATTACCCCTTAATTGGGGCATATTAGATTAGTAATGCTATTTTATTTATGTCGTCTTTAGGCCATTAGTTGTAATTTAGATTAGTAATGTTATTTTAATTATGTCGTCTTTAGGCCATTATTTGTAATTATACCTCCTAGTCTCCTATATATACCAAGGAGACATTTTCA
>SNQJ01S0005312.1:83061-121238 GCA_010110895.2 Picea sitchensis
TGAGATTAAAATAGGAGGATATAAGGATGAAATACTATGTGATGTCATTCCCATGGATGTTTGTCATCTATTGTTGGGTAGACCGTGGAAATATGACAGGAATGTGATTCATGATGGGAGAAAGAACACGTACACCCTGGAGAAGAATGGAAGAACTCACATGTTGTTACCAATTAAGGATAAAGAAGTGACAATAGAGGTAAGCAACACTGTACTTCTCATGAGTGGGAAGGAACTTCTTAAGGAGGTTAAGAAGAAAGAAGATACACAATTCATTGTGGTTGGGAAGCCTAGAATTGTTTTAACTAGCACAAGAGTGGATGATTTACCAGAGGAAATCCAGCAGCTACTGGAAGAATTTGTTGATATAGTAGTGGATGAACTACCTCATTCGTTGCCACCTATCCGGAGTATAATTCATCACATCGATCTTATACCTAGAGCTAGTTTACCAAACAAAGCAACGTACAGATTGACATCGCAGGAGAATGAAGAGGTCAAGAGACAGGTCCAGGATTTAATGGACAAAGGATTGGCTAGAGAAAGCTTGAATCCATGCGTTGTTCCAATAGTGCTTAGTCCAAAGAAATATGGAGGCAGGAGGATGTGTATAGACTCAAGAGAAATTAACAAGATTACCATCAGGTATAGATTCTCATTGCTAAGGATGGATGATTTGATGGATTGTTTGAGTGGAGCCAAAAAAATTTCAAAGATTGATTTGAAAAGTGGATATCATCAAATCCAAATGAGAGAAGGTGATGAATGGAAGACAACATTCAAGACAAATGAAGGGTTGTATGAATGGCTTGTTATGCCATTTGGCTTAACAAATGTGCCTAGTACTTTCATGAGGTTGATGAATGAAGTCTTGAAGGAGTTTATAGGAAAGTTCATCATTGTATATCTTGACGATATACTGATTTTCAATAGAACAGAAATAGAGCACTTAAAGCATTTGGCTACAGTGATGAAAAGATTACAGCAAGAAAAGTTGTTGATAAATGTGAAGAAGTCATCATTCCTAAAGATAGAGCTCATTTATTTCGGGTTTGTTATCTTTGCAAATAATTTAAAAATGGATCCAGATAAAGTGGAGGTGATTAAGAATTGGCCATCGCCAAAGAGTATATTTGAAGTTCGAATCTTTCATGGGCTGGCTAGTTTCTACAGAAAATTTATCAGAAATTTCAGTGGAATTAGCGCACAGATGATGGACATGGTGAAGAAAAGGCATAAATATTTTCACTGGACAGAAGAAGCAGAGAAAAGTTTCAATTTGTTGAAAAGAAAGATTACTAAACAGCCAATCTTGGTGTTTCCAGATTTCAATAAGACATTTCTGGTCAAATGTGATGCTAGTGGATTTGCAATTGGAGCGGTCTTGAGCCAAGATGACAGGCCAGTCACATACTTCAGTGAGAAACTGAATGAGGAAAAGGTTAAGTACTCCACATATGACAAAGAGTTTTATGCGGTCATACAAGCACTGAAGAAGTGGAGGCACTATTTGGTTCCTAAAGAGTTCATTTTGTATAGTGATAATCATGCCTTACAATTTGTAACTCAACAGGATAAGTTGAACCAAAAACATGAAAAATGGGTTGAATACATGCAGAATTTTACTTTTATAGTTAAACATATTTTTGGAACTGCTAACAAAGTTGTTGATGCTTTGAGCAGGAAATGTTTGCTGGTGCAGGAGTTTAGAGTCAAAACTTTAGGTTTTGATAATCTCAAGGACATGCACAGAAATGATCCAGATTTCAAAGAGGTGTATGAGGCATCTGAGAATACAATTCTCAAGGACAAAAGCCAATGGACTGAATATATGATGCAAGATGGATTACTATTCAGAGGCAATCAATTATGTGTTCCAAAGTGCTCCATGAGGGAGAATCCGTTGAAGGAAAAGCATAGTGGAGGATTGGTCGGACATTTCAGTCATGATAAAACGTTATCGAAATTAAATAGCTCATATTTTTGGCTGGGGATGAGGACCGATGTCAAAATATTTGTGGACAGATGAAAAATTTGTCAGCACTCAAAGGGAAAAAAACAGAACACAGGGTTATATCATCCATTACCCATACCAGAGAGGCCATGGGATGCAATAAGCATGGATTTTGTGTTGGGGCTGCTGAGAACGCAAAGAGGGCTTGATTCAATCTTTGTGGTGGTAAACATATTTTCTAAAATGGTACACTTTATACCATGTCAGAAAACCAGTGACACAACTCATATCACGAACTTGTTTTTCAAAGAAGTCGTCATACTTCACGGCTTACAAAGGAGCATAGTTTCAGATCGAGACCCTAAGTTCGTAGGACATTTCTGGAGGAATTTATGGAAGCAGATCAGAACAAAATTTTCATTTAGCTCAGCATATCATCCTCAGACGGATGGGAAAACATAACTTGTAAACAAAATCTTGGGAGATTTACTAAGGAGCCTTGTGACTGAACACCACAGTCAGTGGGATCACATTCTGCCACAGGCAAAATTTTCTTATAAAGATTCGATCAATAGAAGCACAAGGCAAAGTCTGTTTCAAATTGTTTATGGAATGCAACCCAGGGGAGTTTTTGAACTAAAGGATTCGGAATAGGATGAAACTATAATTTATAGTGCAGAGAATTTTGCAGAGACAATGAAGGAACTTCAAAGTCAAGTGAAGAAGTGATTGCAGAACTCGATCCAAGAGTACAAGTGCAGAGTAGATCAACAAAGGAGAGAAATTCAATTTGAAGTTGGTGATATGATTCTTGCAGACCTAAGAAAGGAAAGGTTCCCAAGGGGAACATATAACAAACTCAAAATGAAAAAGATTGGACCATGTAAGATTATAAGGAAATTTGGGGCAAATGCATATGAGATAGAATTACCTGATGGGATTAGAATTTCACCGATACTCAACATCTCAGATTTGTACCCTTACAAATCTGAAGAAGATAGTGGATAGACAGAGGTTCAGTGGGATAAACAAATGCATGTAGCCGAAAAACAACATATGGAGAGTATACTTGACAAGAGAGTCAACAAGAAGACCAGTAGAAAAGAGTATTTTGAATACATAGTCAAGTGGAAGGGACATCCAGTTGAAGATGCGAGCTGGGAGAATGAAGAAGAAATTCAAAAGCATGGACAGACAATGCAAGAGCTCATTAACAGGATTCCATGAAAATTTTCAAGCTCGGGAGTATGATGTAGGAGCATCGCCAGCAGCAAGCGAACGTGGGACAAACACCATCGCATTTTTGGCACATGTTAAAAGTTGTTTGCAATATTTTGAAAGTTTGGATGCGTAGAATTTAATGTAATAGTAAAGAAGGGCATACTTCTAGATAGTAAACAGATCTTGAGTGATTCGCTCTCATCTGTAAGGTGTAGAGGCATTTACGCATAGTTAATGAAAGTAGGTAGATTTAAATTCTAGATTAGACAGTTTTAGGAGCTGGAGGTAAAACAGATATAGACACCCTCATCTTGTATCATTGTAACATTATCAAGAATATCATAGAGCATAGAGAAAAGTTGTAGCAGAGAGATGTATAGAAGAATCCATGTATAGAAGTTCTGAAATTAATAAATGAAGCTTTGATTCAGACTCATGGTGTTATAATGTTTTTTTGTGTATACATACTAAATGATATGCTTATGGTTGTTTTACTCTTTCTGTTGTACATTTTCTTTTATTCTATGTATGTATGATTTCATGTTAAGTGTTTGAAGTCTGAGAGAGTAAGGAAATGAGTTTCAATTGTTCTCTTCTCAAGTCAGAGTTCCTACAAGGAGTGCAGTGAAGAGTCTGCAATGAGTGCGTTGACGGGTTCAGAGTTCATCTCTGAAAGCTCAGGAGGGATACCATTGTTCTTATTTCAACTGAAGTATAAGACAAACACAAAATCCATGCAAGGTGTGAGAAGTCTGGTCGAGACCTTAGAATACATAGACTAAGGTTCAAAGATTGAAGGACTGTTGTTGCAGAGCTGCACAGAGTCAAGATATTCAAATATTTAGGAATATTTGAAGAAGTGCCATAAGGAGTGCGTGTAGAAATCTCTTAGGAGATTTGAGTTTGTGAAAGAAAGCTCAGGAGAGTTAGCGTCTTCAAGTGTTGAAGAGTAGGAGAGGATTTTTGGTCATCGTGCAGAGGCCAAGTCAAATTGAAGAGGATCGCTGAGGTGACTCAGAGAAGAGGTTCTTGAGAAAGGAATTTGGACAATTGAGGTTCTCCAAGGAGAACTCTCGAAATAGCGATAACTGTAGGATCTACAGGAGCTGCATGGTGGATAAGGGGCCATTTATATTGACTTATTGGGACGTCAGATCATTTCAGCATTTTGGGGTTCGAAAGCATGAAGTGTAAGGAAAATCCTTGGCTGATCAAACCCTCAAAACACGAGAAGAAGGTTTTCCTGTGTGGAAGTAAGGAGAAAACCCAAAATCAGAAGTCGTGACAAAGGATTATCTGCATTTCAAAATAGGGATTTCGGCATTCCTGTTGACAAGGGTCTACACTCCACATTGATTTTCTCAAAGTTGAGAATTCCAAAGGAGTGGGGAAGAGTATAAGTGTTTCAGGAAATCAGAATTCGGGAAATCGGGGATTACGAGGACATAAGGTGGTTCGAGGGTTCCAAACTCCCGATACGAAGAAACCCGAAATAAAGAGAAGGTGACACGTGGAAGGACATGAGACTTCCTGTCAAGGTTCATGAAAGTAGCAAGGAGAAGTGCCATTTCATCATTTCCGGACTTCAAAAACCGGAAGATGGAAGCGACAGAGTATTCGGTCCTTAGCATATCGAACTCCCGGTACACGAAAGTCCGAAAGGATTCAGGAGACGTAATTTTGGCATTTCAGAGTTCGGAGGTTCGAGAGCCCCGAGGACATAGTGGAAGCATTTTTCGTTGGTTGAAATCCAAAAACCTCGAAGAGGGAGGAAGGATCAGAACATTTGCATTTCGGTAAATCCGAAGTCAGAAGTTTGGGACTCTAGGGGTCGAGAGCAGAGTTGCACGTCATCACAACTCCTGAATTCGCAAAAGCCAAAGAGCTGAAATTGACATCAGGAAAGGGAAGTATTAGTATTTCGGGTTTTGGAGGTCGAAGAGATAAGGCGCTCGACCACGGGATTCTCGAAATCGTGAAATCCGGTATCCCGAAATACAAGGGGAGTTTCCTCAAGGTTTGTTGTGGGTGTTGATTTCCTGAAAGGGAAATAAAAGAGCCAATCGAGCTCTCAGGGGCCGAAAAGAAAAGATCCTGTGTGGATCCCAACCTGTGAGTCATATGGTCTGCGTTAGCTAAGCACAAGTGACTATGTAGAGGCTTTGTGCTTGGACATAATTCGGGGAAGGAGGATCTTACGAGGTGCGCATAGATCTCCTATCCCATGTGGAGTTGGTTTTGTGGCTCTGTGCATGTAAGAAGATTGAAATAAGATAATAAAGAATACGAAGAGTTGGTGGACGTAGCCCCACACTTGGGGTGAATCACATATATCCTGTGTTATGGTGCTTTATGCTATGTTGTTCATATGTTTATGTATTTAATTGATTAGTTCTTTATTCTGGATGAATTTTAATGATTAGTGATGTAAATGAATGCTAGATCTGATCGATTTCTATGTGTTAAGTTCTTGAATGTGTTAGAACTTGTTGAATAATGTGTTGTTATGTAATCTAGGTTTTACCTGTGATGTGAATAAGGGTTAGATACTAATGAATGTTAACTGCTAAGTTCTTTGTTAAGTATTGTGATCACAGATCTGTCTCCCAGCTAGGTTGCAGACATCTGAGTCCTGCAACCCCCTACCTATACCTCGGGTGATATTTCATATTCTTCGTAGGTGTTGTCGAAAGGGCGAATAGTTAGGGTTTTCTTGGTTCGTTGTTGAAGCGTTGAACCCTGGGTCTGCCCCTGTGCCAAAAAATGGTCCCGTTGTCGGGACCTGAAACAATGATTGTTGGGAACTGAAGAAAAGAGAAAGCTATGTGCGAATATTTGTTTCCCTAGTGCTCAATACTCTACTAGAATTGTGAAGCTCTATGCTAAGAAGAGAAGTCTTATATGAAGAAAAGAGATAAGATCTTAAAGCTTTTTTCTCTGATAAAGGTAAGATAAGTGGAAATTTTTCTTTCAAAAAGATGGATCTAGGTATGTTTAATAGATTTGGTCCTAATCTGAAAACTAGGGAACAACTATAAGAAACAAGATATGATATGAATAGATTTGATAGAAATAATGAAAGATATGATATTCTTATGCATAGAAAGAATTGTTGAAATAATAGTGGATGCAGGATTCTAGAAAGAATATTTTGCAAGCCCACCACTGTGATCCCAATGTGCAGTACAAGAAAGGTTGGGGATCATTCAAGATAAAGAGAGGATTGACTCTTTGTTATAGTTGTAGAAGACCATGACATCTTGCTAAGGAATGCCCCAGTAGAGGTCTTATTTTCCTTTGTTGTAAATATATTGAACATGAAGTTTTGGATTGCCCTAAGATGATTTCTAAAGTTGAAAAGATGAATATGAGACAAGAAAACTCTGAGGAAGGCCAAGAGACTAAGAATATGCTAAAGGACCAGAAAGAATCAGAGGCTATATTATTGCAGATGAAAGAAATATTAAATGATCACGGAGACACCAGTTTATCAGAGATCTTAAAAGAGAAAGAATGCATAGAAACAATAATAGAAGACTTCGACATCAACTATGTATTAGATGTAGAATCACACACAAATATCATGACATAAAGTACTTGGGAAATATTACGAAAGCCTGTTATGATTCCTTCATTGGGAGGAATATGATTGTTTAAAGGAAACATGATAACCCTATGTGGAATACTTACCCATGTACCTATGATTTCTCATGGAGCATCGACATAAGAATAATTTGAGGTCATTAAGTTTGTTGAGAACAATGGCCCCTTTGCGTTTTTTCTAGGAAAGAACTGGGTTGAGAAAGATCAGACCTGAAGGAAAGAAGAAGAGCAAGCTCTAGAACATAAAAAGAAAGAATTAAGGGATTTCATGGCTAGGAGAATAACACACTTAATAGAAGAGTAGGAGGACAAGTCGAAGCAACTTAGGGCCAGAGACTGGGATGTCAAAGTTGAAAGAACACAAGAAGAATTGAAGAACCTATCCATAAAGGAAAGTATAACACCTACTCCAGAACGAGAAGAAGTATTACCCTTGAACCTTGTGAAATATCCTCAACAGTGCGAAATTACTATGCTAAGAACATATAAGAACAATAATGGAAAGAGGAATCCAAAGACCTAGATCATAGGGAAGAAGGCTAGAAATCTCAGTAAAAAGAAAGCTAAGTTACAAAAATTACAGGAATTCCCAGGGAGGACCTCACAGAAGGAAGATTTACAAAACTTTAACCTTGCCGGAATAGTAGGACAACGCAGATCGACACTTCTCCATGGTGGAGAAATATGACCGTTAGAGGCTTCTCGACCATTAGAATGATGCTCCAGAATGGCTAGAAACATAGTTATTGCCAGAACGTTCGCCATTGGACTATTGGGACTGCACCATAACTGATGGAATCACATTGATTGAGACACTCCTACCCGTTGGAGGATCCCGTTATGATGTTATCCATTTAACTCGTCGAATATATCACTGAGAACACTTTTGCAAACAATGATTATTTGAGCCCACAGAGAGCTGAATATTACCATGCTATACTTATTGAGACATCACCACCCATTATGTTACCTTTAGTGTTTGTTCACCAAACTGATATATCTGATCTCGAGTTTGCATGTCGGATGACATTAGCGTAGTAGAAAAGTTCATCCAAGAAATCCTAATAGACCTCATTGCTAAGAAGGCACTATCCACAGTTGTACAAGCTTAATCAATGCAAGGATTGGAAGCATCCCCATTGACAGCGTAGCATTGGTCTAGCCAAACCACTACTAAGAAATGTAGCAAGCATCATGATGACTTATCAAATGTGAATCTCATCCTATCAATCCTACCTGACTACATACTGCCTTTGGCTGGCACAGTGAGTTGTGATAGTGTCCCAAGGGACTTCGAATACACATTGATCATTGTGTACCTCCCGAAGGGGATACGCGTAGTCAAACCAAAGTTGGAGAGGATTCTGACATTGAAGATAAATGACTATAACTTGGTAGATCACAAAAACTATAGAATGCTCGCACCACATACTTATTTGACCAAGACAATGAGGAAGAATTCGAATATAATCCCCCATCCATGGACCATGGACAACGTGAGGTCCAGGATCCTCATTGTGATTAAGTTTCCACACTTTGGAATACATCAAGACATTAACATGTGCGTTAATCTCCTATTGTCATGCTTCCATGGAGGTTACCTATGGTTGGATAAGTGCATCACTGTCTATTTGACTCTGATCCACTGGATCACTAGGTTAAGCATGCATGTACCAGACCCACAATATTTTTACCCAGGGAAGGTTGTAGATCGCGCCCTAGCACAGATAATAAAAGACACATATGGAAATTTGGACAAGGGGAAGCGAGGCTATAAGGTAGTCTCCATACAGAATGGTGCAGTGTGCCTGGCTTTCTAGTTGATCACTGATAATCTCATTAGGAAGAATAGGCCAACACAGGTCACAGGGTTTGTCTTCGACCTCGCAGGAAAATGCATTGAAGGAATGAAAATGAACTGGGCAAGATACCTTGTCAACTAGTTAGAGAAAGACTTAATGAAGCTCAGGATCAGGGAAATGAGTTTCATTTCAGTTGGTTTTTTATTCTCATTCCCTTCATTTCTTGGGAGATGTCAAAAGGAGCGACCTTCCCTGAAATTGAGTCGTCTGAACCACTAGCTGCAAAGTTCACTACACTATGGTACTTGAGTGACATGGAAAAGAAATGGCAGACAAATGTAGTGTTCCACACCTATTATCTGCAGCTGAATAGGGCCATTGAATCTTTCCCTTGCATGACATTGAACACTCTGCATAGGTTCAGGCCACTTACGAAGTTCTGCATAGACAGGCACTTCATGTATATCACTGCGTGTGGGGATGAACACAAAGAAGAGCTCCCGTCATACTACAAAATCACAGAGGAGGACATGGAAGAAATAACAAAGGAATGGCCTGTAGAATTCCTTGTCCCAGTTGACCACGTAGAACTCTCTGACCTGGACCTCATCGAAATCCCTATTGTCACTCGCAAAGAATATGATGCACTCAACAACAGGAGGAAGAAAAATAAGGAAGAGGTACATGAATTGAGCAGCGCATCAAAGGAAAATACACCAGATTCACCTGAAGGGGGAGGAGGTGACGAAGTATTAAAATAAGAGGATGAAGGGGAAGAAGACAAGAGGGATAAGGGTGAAGTAACACCGCCTAAGGATCCACTGACAAATACTGAAACATCCAAGAAAATAAAGGGTTCCCCGATGAAACCTTCATCACAAAAGAAGTCAAAAGACAATAAACCCCCATTCCGCACTATGCTCACGGTGGATGACATTGACCTTACCATTACCGTTGCATCAGATACCTTAGAGGATATATTGCAGTGAAGTGAAGCCAAACATGAGACAATGTTTGACAAGATCGAGGCCAAGCTCAAAGGGGTACAACAGGCTCTTTATTCGAGCCACGCAGTGTCTATTGCACTGTTGTCAGCAAGGGACATAGAAGTAGGACATGAGCCTGCCGAGCTACGCATATTAGCATACTCGACAGAGGCTTGCCTTCATCATGTCCAAGAGGAAAAAGAACAAACCACAGAGGCCCTGAATCAAGAAAAGGAAGGATCCTTAGAGAAATGTTGGATTGCGCAGCAAGAAAAAGATGACCTTTAGGAGAAGTTTGTAGAGGATAGAGCGCAGATCCAGAACGAGAAAGAATAGTTTCTCATGGAGAATATGGTAGTTAACAAAGCAGTCACCAGAGCACTTCTCTCTATGATGGGCCTAGCACATATGGAAGAAGAAACCACTGAGATCCAGGTGGGGAAGCTCTCTGAAGCCATTCAACAGCTCCAAGAACGAATAACACAATTGGAACTACAAGTCATGCCAAGAACACCGCAGGAAGTGCGGGATCAGAGAGAGGAAACTGACCGTACCATAGTTGAAAGAATCAAGTCATTGGCCTTGGAATGCAAGAAACTCAAAATTTGAAGTGCGCAGACCTACGAGCACCTTGCAGAGAATGCTAAGCTAAGGACATTGAAGTCACAGCTCCAGGAAGCAAAGCAATAGGAAGCAATAGTGAAAGAATAGTTGAAGCTACTGTCACTGGTTGAGAGGATGAAATGGTCACACGAACAGTGAACGGTTCAGCAATAGGTCCATGGAATCCAAAGTAAAGTCATGGAAGTGACATAGAGGCTCTAACCAATGCATGATGAAGCTTGCATACATTTTGAGGATATTGAAGGACAAGGTGCACAGCTAGAACAAGTAGTCACCACGGTAGAACAATGCTTGGAAGGACCAGTGATTGAGAAATTTATTCAAGAGTTCACCGAATAGGAGGCTCTGGCGAAGAAGTAGGTTGCAACAGCTCGAGCCAATCTTGATGCCTTCGAGGAAGAGTTACCCAGATTAGAGTGACTCAGGATGAGTCGTAGGTCAGTGTTGGGGGCCTTTTGGCCCTCAACCAAGTTTTGGAGAACCTTGGTTGTGTTTGACCATTTTTGGGACGTTGTAATGATCCCAAGCCATTATGCCAGGATCATCACAGTTTTGGTGTCTTTTTAAAACTTTTAGTGGTTGTGGTTTTTTGTCAAACACTTTGCTTAAAGTTACTCTTAGTGTTTTACTTATCTGTTTATATGTGTGTATGAAGCTATAAACAAGAATATATAACCATGGAACATACCTTAACCATGTGCAATATGATAAACAAGCCAAAACATCTCAAATATGCTTTTATTCATAAAATAGAAGAACCTGCTACAATGAAGATGTCGATCTATAATGCTTAATAGATGGCTAAGAAGATAGACAATAGAAGATGCTACAAAAATCTCCCGATAATACAAAATAAGCCTCCAAAGGTACTTGAATCTCCAAGATCCCTCTCAAACCCTATGGATCTAAAACTTCTCCAATGAATGGTGTGCCTACCGTCAATGCCTGAAACCCTAGATAATTTGTTCATGATGAATGAGGCCTCCAAAGCTCCTGAAACTCTCCAAAATGATAGATCGGGGCTTGGTTACCTCCCTGGTGAAGTCCCAAGCGAAATGGTGAAAATATGAGCTAGCAAATCACTAAAACCACTTTCTAAATTTTGCTCCTCTCCTCCAATTTGTCCCATGCATCTAATAAATCAAATGGCATTTGAAACTCCTCCTGAATGGACTAGATCTGATGTCCAAGTCCCTACAATGAAAACCCAGGTGATAGAATATCCAAAATTCCTGCCAATCACCTACAATGAACCTCTCTCAAAGAATGGTGCACCCACCTTGGTGGAAACCCCCAATGGTGTGCCCTCCTTCTCTTATTATGCCCGTGGCTGTTGTAGAACCCTCCTGCAATGATGTATATCCAAACTAGAATGGTGTGGGAGCATATTGCATCTCTGAGACCAATCTTGTGACAATCTAGGTGGAATCTTTCACCGTCGAATCATCCTCTAGGGTTTGTTAATTTAAAACCCTCAGAACCCCCAATGTTGGGGTCACTAGATAGAAGCCAAATATCAAAAGATGATCATACATGAATGCATGATTAGGGGCCCTTGCCTTTCCTTTATACTTTTTTCTCACCTTGTCCCTCCAAAGTGACTTTCATTTTATTAATATTTAATTAATTAATTAACTTTTTTACCTCTGAAAATCTCCTTATCTCTCTGTGTGGCTTCCCTGGCCACTGAAAATCGCTTCTCACCTCCCATCCTATAGTGTTGCTTCTCCTGATTCCAATGAGATATTACACTTAGAGGTTCCTCCAAGTAATGTGCTCAAAATGACCTCTTCAGTGAATTCAATTAACTTATAGCTCAAAATAGTCAAAATCGTGGAAATCATCGGAGTGCAATGGAACCAAAGCCAACCTATGTGGAATGTCTCATAATGATGGAATATGATGAGAAATGCAAGTTGGACCCCACAATGCCTCTCAATAACCCATGTACTCACTATAACATACATCTGGCTACTCTAGTCATCATAAACCTTTGCACTGTGATGATGTCCCAAAGTGGGGACATGACAGTCCTCCCCACTAGAAAATTGCTTGTCCTCGAGAAATAACCAAATCCCCTCAAATAAAATACTAGGATCTCATGTCCATCTATGGGATACATAGTAGAACCCATCCAAAGATGAACACTCATACACTCTTCCCCCTTGGTCCCATATCAGGTCATGAACTGTTAGCCCTTGAGAAGTATAGCTCTTAAATATACCAACTCTTGAAGTCTCTTGCATATGACACATGGCCTCATCTCAAAATAAATCCATCATCCAAGTATCTACCAATATCCATATGGACTCCATCAACTTCACATGTTGATGCAAGAATGAAGTGCTCCAAGACCTCCATGAGACACTTGCAAGTGATGCACTCCTCTCAATACTAAAGCCCAATGGAAAGTTAGAACAAATTCCCCCTACAAAGGTCCACTTGCCTCTATCAGTCAGTGAAATTCCCATCCCTACAATCCCTGGGTCCCATGCTAACCTTTTTCGAAGATCACCCTATTGGCCCTACACTACTCTGACCATGACTGTCTACTCCCTCCATACATTTTGAATCCTCCTCTCCTAGGTCCTCCGTCTGAAATACCTGTGGCCATTGGACCTGTTGTCCAAAAACTATATCAGTGAAGACAACTCTGTAGAAGAAGTACCTATCCAAACATCTCCCTGCCCTATCATAATGATCAAGCGGGAGAAAAGTTCATGCCCCACAGGACAAGTACCTGTAAGCCCATTCCAAACCAAACCAAGGTGGAGTGTGTGGCTCTCTGGTGTAACCTGGGTCAACATGAACATCCTTCTAACAAAACAAACTCTCGGATCCCATGGAAAACTTTGAAGTTTATCACTTCCAATATCCTCTAACTTCTCTTGTGTGAGACTAATCACTGTCAGAAACCCTCTATGTTCATCTGCTATCAGTTGCTCCATGATTCTCTCTATCACACACCAAGTCTCAATTGTCTACATATGATGATCCATATCTATCCGATTGGATGCCATAAAGATACTCATGTCAGGTGGCGTCAACCTAGGAACTCCTCATTCCCTCTTCCATTGTTTATCTCTCCTCATGTTGTTTTTCATGATAAAAGTGTTGGGAAAAGGTAACAGAGACATCTGTAGCTAACTATAGGGTTGAAAAATACCACCTGCCTTGGCCAATCCCTAGGATTCAACAAAAATCACGTCTACTTGTACCCCTGATAACATCTCGCCCGTAGCCATCACTAAACTCCAATCATCAGGTACAACTAGAAGTAACTCCTCCAACTTTTGGTCAACCAACCTCCATCTCTCATATCTCATGCTACTACTAAAATGGTGAAGGTGAGGGCTCATAACTATGTGCTTCCTCCAAGGAGTGGCATCTTCATGCTTCCCTAAGTGTGTCTCCTCCCTGCAAGGAATTACACCCCTATGAATCCCACCATACATATCAGCATTCCCTTGTGAGTTGTCACTCACCACTATATGCTCTGGCATACTCATGTCGTCTCCCGTAGACTCCTGTTGCAACGTAGATCCTGGGCATACTTCTAGGTCAACCTCTCTTGGAACACAAATGGAAGTGTCCTGCATCAACTGGTGCTCCTCTGCTAGATCACCAAAATCCTCTATCAACGTGACTGACTGATACATCTGAGTGTCCACTAAGATAGATGAAGTGGATCTCAGACGAATCTCCTCAAGAGATTCATCTAACCTAGACTCTGGTTCATGAAGGGTTGTTTGTATTCTTCTCAATAATCATCGATTTCTCTTCAACTCCTGAGTAATTTTGTCTACCTCCAACTCCTGCTCCCTCAGAGCCTAATGATACATCTCACCAATCCTCAATAGGTAGTCCCTCTCATTCAATAATATTTTGTAGTCGGTCCTCATCATCGATGCTCTCTCCCTAAGAGTATGAAATTCCTCCATGGAAAATCCCTCATGTAAACTACCATGTGCCATTGATTCTCTCCAATAGTAATTTGCCACTAATGCATGTGTGTCATAATTGCACCTAGTGGCTACCATGATCATAGCCTCACTAACTCTCAACTATGTTGCTAAGTGGTCTGGCTCTTGATCATGGTCATGTTGAGGTGCCACCTCATATCCCTCACTACTACTATCAGTCCTGCTAGTGTCAACTCTGGAGTCCCCAAAAACACTCTTTGCATAAGATAAATTGCTGAACTACCCACTGTCTATTGTGTTGTTGGGTCCTCTTGTATGCCACTGCACCCCATCACTAGGTGGTATCTCCCTATGAATCACATTGTATCATGTATGATAAGATGTATCCTCCTATGCACTCACCCTACTACTATCATATGTGCCTGAATCCCATATAGATGTGTCCAAGGATTTTCTATGGTCGTTCTGACCAATATAGCATGCATCCTCATCAATACAGACCAATCCTGGAAGTAAGTGCTCCATCAACTTGTCAGTCTCCCTAATATGCTCATATAATGGAATCTCCAAAAATCGTGACTCAATCTCCTCATGTTGATTTGCATGGGCAAGGTCAATTGTCTGTACATCTTGTATCTCCTCCTGGATTAGTGGATCTACATGTATGTGGTTTGCATCCCTCACACAAGGCTCCTCAATAATATCTGACATGCCACTAATATCTTCCTATGACGTGGCTATCATGGCTGTCTGAAAAGATGACAGATGTGTCACGACCACCATAGGAAGCTCATCATATCTAGGTGCTAACACGTGTGAATCCTCACTAGGGTCACCACTTTGTTGAGCTGTAAGATCATCAATGGATTGTGATATGTCTGTTGATACACTGGTGCTATCATCCTATCCATCAAACTGCCCCTCCAACGTGCAAGGTAAACTATCCTCCTCAAGTGTGCTAGAATCATTAGCCTCTGTGCAAGAGTCACTATCACTAGCCTCTATGCAAGATTCACTATCATTATCAGACTGCTCTAGAGGAGTATCTATCACTCCATCCTCACACACCTCATCATCACCGTCATAGTGCATGTCAATGATATGATTCTTACCCTTACCCCTACACCTATGATCTGGTTCCCAAGGCACCTTGCAACTGTAACAAAGTTGTGTGCTCCTAATGGGTGTGGGGTTTCTCTATGCTTCCCTCCATCTAGTTGTTGTGGCCATGTATTCCTCTTCTTGTTTGACTTGGAATGAAATCTCATCTATTCTCCACCTAGGATATTTCAAGGATAAATATTGTTGGATGGTTATTACGGCCCTAGTTTCCTCACTAAGGTCGTAGTAGTATTCCCATCTACTATGTACAGTCTCTCTAGTAAAATCCACAATATCCATATCCTCTTATGGAAGACCCCTCTATGGCTCTGCATGCATGTGTTAATTACCACTAGATGGTAGGAATCTAAGCTCTGATACCACTGTAATGATCCCAAGCCATTATGTCGAGATCATCACAGTTTTGGTGTCTTTTTAAAACTTTTAGTGGTTGTGGTATTTTGTCAAACACTTTGCTTACAATTACGCTTAGGGTTTTACTGATGTGTTTATATGTGTGTATGCAAGTATAAACAAGAATATATAACCATGGAACATACCTCAACTATATGCAATATGATAGACAATCCAAAAAATATCAAATCTTCTTTTATTCATAAAATAGAAGAACCTGCTACAATGAAGATGCCGATCTGGAATGCTCAACAAATGGATAAGAAGATAGACAATAAAAGCTGCTACAAAAAGCTACCGATAATAAAAAATAAGCCTCCAAAGGCTGGATAAGAGATGAAGAACAATACCAAGGTAGATCTAGTCCGTATGAAGTGCCAAACCCCCACTGGAAGATGCCATGCCCTCTTGGAATGTTGAAGCTCCTCAATAATTTGGCCCAACTGTCAAAGATGTCCAATCACCTCAAGAAATATGCCAAACAGTAGATCGGGTGATGGAAAGAACAACCCAGGTGCCCGAATCTCCAAGATCCCTCTCAAACCCTATGGATCTAAAACTCCTCCAATGAATGGTGTGCCCCCCGTTGATGTTTGAAACCATAAAGAATTTGGTCAAGATAAATGAGGCCTCCAAACCTCCTGAAACTCTCCAAAATTATAGATCAGGGCTTGGTTACCTCCCTGGTGAAGTCCCAAGCGAAATGGTGAAGATATGAGCTAGAAAATCACTGAAATGACTTTCTAAAGTTTGCTCCTCTCCTCTAATTCGTCCCATGCATCTAATAAATCAAATGGCACCTGAAACTCATCTTGAATGGACTAGATATGATGTCCAAGTACCTAAAATGAAAACCTAGGTGATAGTATCTCCAAAATCCATGCCAATCACCTGCAATGAACCTCTCTCAAAGAATGGTGTGCCCCCCTTGCTGGAAACCCCCAATGGTGCACCCTCCTTTTCTTCCTCTACCTGTGGTTGGTGTATAACCCTCTTGAACTGATGTATATCCGAACTATAATGGTGTGGGAGTGTATTGCATCTTTAAGACGAAGCTTGGGACAATCTTGGTGGAATCTTTCACCACTGAATCATCCTTTAGGGTTTGTTATGTCAAAACCCTCAAAACCCCCAATGCTGGGCTCACTAGATGGAAGCTAGATATCAAAGGATGATCATACATGAATGCATGAGTAGAGGCCCTTTCCATTCCTTTGTAATTTTTTCTCACCATGTCCCTCCAAAGTGACTTTCATTTTATTAATATTTAATTAATTAATTAACTTTTTTACCTCTGAAAAGATCCTTATCTCTCCTTGTGGCTTCCCTGGCCACTGAAAATCACTTCTCACCATCCCATCCTATAGTGTTGCTTCTCTCGATTCCAATGAGCTATTACACTAAGAGGTTCCTCCAAGTAATGTGCCCAAAATGACCTCTTCAGTGAATTTAATTAACTTATAGCTCAAAATAGTCAAAATCATGGAAATCATCGGAATGCAATAGAACCAAAGCCAACCTGTGCGGAATGACTCATAATGATGGAATATTATGAGAAAAGAAAGATGGACCCTACAATGCCTCTCATTAACCCATGTACTCGCTATAAAATCCATATGGCTACTCTGGTCATCATAAATCTCTGCACTGTGATGATGTCCCAAAGTGGGGACATTACAGACTTCGACAAGTTGGTTGAAGATGAAGCACTAGGTGAAGTGGAGATTGCGGGATATCGCCCCCTTTCGTTGATTTTTTGTATTTAGGGTTTATGTAATGGGTATGGGATGTCGACCCATGGGTTTACCCATGGTTACGCCCCTGTTGTAATGTATAAGTAGATATCTAGGCAGTGTAATAAGGAGACTATATCTAGTATATATAAGGGTGCTAAGTTATAAGAAATCGATCTATGTGATTGTAAGAGGCTTCGTGCATACTATATGTTGAGAACTTGTAGAGCTAAGTAAAAATGACTATGTAGAGGCTCAATTCTTGGACCTAACTTGGGGAAGGAGGATCTCGTGAGGTGCACGCAGATCTCCTGTCCCATGCAGAGTTGGTTTTTTGGCTATGTGTATGTAATAATATTGAAAGAACATGATAAAGAAGACGAAGATTTGGTGGACATAGCTCCACGCTAGGGTTGAACCACGTATATCCTGTTTTATGGTTCTTTGTGCTATGTTGTTCATATGTTTATGTATTTAATTTCTTAGTGCTTTATTCTAGACGAATGTTAATTCTTAGTGATGTAAATGAATGATAGATCTTATCTATTTCTATGTGTTAAGTGATTATATGTGTTAGATCTTGTTGAATATTGTGTTTTTCTGTAATCAGGGAATTACCTGTGATGTGAATAAGGGTTCAATACTAATGAATGTTAACTACTAAGTGCTTTGTTAAGTATTGTGATCATAGATATGTGTCCCATCTAGGTTGCAGACATCTGAGTCCTGCAATCCTCCCTTCCTCTAACTCAGGTGAGACTTCATCTTCTTCGCAGGTGTTGCCGAAAGGGTAGGTAGTTAGGGTTTTCATGGTGCGTTGTTGAAATGTTGAACCCTGGGTCTTCCCTTGTGCCAACATTTTCCTACCTCAAGGGTTTTCTTAGAATAAAAGTGTGGTTTCTTCTATATTTCTTTGTGGATCTATTGTGTATTCAACATTTGGTGAATGGTTTGGTTTATTCATGGTTATTTCTGAAGTATATTTGCATATCTATTTAGGTAGTCAACAAGTGGTGTTAGATCACTTTCCTTGGTAAGAAGTCTGGACATTTTTTCTTAAGTAATCCATGGGGGCTTAAATAAGAATCCAGGGGGCCTCTTTTCTTAAGTAATCTAAACGATACCGAAAATCATAAATAAGCTCTCATTAGATGTTGTTTTCAAAGTTTAAGCAAACCTGAAAGACAACAAACCATGCTCATAGGGAGTCCCTTAGGTACGAGCCAAAAAAGATAAAGAAGAATGAGGATTTGATATACAATCATGGCATGACTAAAAGGACTCCCAAGCATATGGAGAAAACCCACAACAAGGATTCCAAAATGTAGCAAAGGATCTGTTATCACCATAACAATTTTCTTTTTGATGGAATCCAAGTCTCAGGATTTAGCGAGGGGCTAGATTAGTGTGGAGACGTGATAGTTTGGAGGATAGGGTCACACCTACTAGAGAAGGGATAAATATAGTGGAGGAGAGAAAGTTGATGGGACCCAATGGGCCACAGATCTCATACATCCCAAATCAATAGTTAAAAACCTAATCAGGCGGGGAACTAGCACAAAGTTTAATCATTGAGAGTGGGCTGATAGAAATACCATGGTTTCAGATCGCAACCATGTGGTGCCACCAAAGGCATATCAGGGTGAAAACTGGTCTACCCCAAACCATTTTTCCCTACCCTCGATATCAGAGAGCGTATAAAAGGAAGGCCCCTGGACATTATTTTATGATATTTCAAATCATTTGAACATTTGAAAAGTGGTGCAAACACTCAGTTCGAACTAAATATGAATAGTGACCCAGACTCATGCATTCTCCACTCATTCACAAGTATTTTTCATCATGGCCATGAATCTTGTCATTTTATCCGTAAGAGAACAAGATCCCTCCTTGGAAGAAGAAGCCCTAATTGACAGAGACTTCGATATATTTGACACAGAAATAACCCTTTCACCCATATCCGTATCTAGAGCCAATTTGTTAGATAATGTGGGGAAACAAATACCTTTCCTCGAAGTGGTACAAGACTCCATAGTCCCTTACGCCATCGAAATCACAATCCCTTTCCTAGAATTCATAAGCTGGTGTGCAAAACAATACTCACAGGTAGAAAAGGTTGTTTTAAATAAGTGAGGGTCAGAGGTCCTATGCAGAGTAGATATTCCTTCAATTTGACATGCCCTCGGTACACCAGATTATCCCCCCACAACATCTGAACCCTTCGAGGAAGAGAATTTAATTACAGTCTACAAAGAATGTCCCCCCGAGGTCAAAACCCTATTTTGTAGACCATTGTTAAACCCGAACATCATTCTGAGAGTTTGTCGTTTCCTCTGAATGTAAGCGTCATGGTTATTGAGGTTGAGTGGGCTTGTTCCATACCCAATCCGATTTTAGGTTTAGATAATGAAAAATTTGCAGTAGAGGTCATGTTGGGTTTTTTGTTGACCTTTTTTCAGTCAGAGTCCAGTTAATCAGTCTGTAACAGTTTTGAAAATTTCATATCCAATAATGTACACAAGAAACTAGTGAATTTCCAATCACTAAGGCACTTCAGGTATTACACACACTTTTTGAGAATGTTCCTAGAAACAAACAAGACAGGTTTCCCTCAAGCTACATTCATCATGAATGAATGAAAAAGGAACACTATGCTCATATTTATAAATAAGATCATGTCAAAAGTTTATAGCTTGATCTTCAACATCAACCTGCCAAGGGTTTTAGAAGAAATGAAAAGTTATTTGCAGCCTAATCCAGAGAACAGAGTAGGATATTGGGTGTTGTTCATGCACTCTACTTTAATTTGGGTATATGGTTATCAAGAGGCACCTTACCTTCTACCTGTTTTCCTGACTCCGAGAGTCTTTGCACTGGAGTTCATCAGGCAAAGAATTGTGTCAGAAATGGAACATTTTCTAAAAATGCACAAAGCGTCTAACTTAAAGTTTCCTTTCATAATAGGACCCTTTGTTGTAAAGACTAGATCCTCCTTGCCTCAGATCCAAGCCAAGCTCAAGGAGTTTGGATTTTCACAGTTACAAGGGAGAAAATATGATCCACACTAGGTCATATCTAAAAGAATACTGATGAGCAAACAAGGCCCTTATGAACATGAATATGTTGAAGGCTTTGATAAACTAGAAAATATGGAAACCTGTGCAGAAATGGAAGTCATTTTGCAGCCTGATCAGACACAACAAATAGATTGAACCTCGTAGCAGACCCAGACACATAAAAATCCTCCAAGGATGATTATTAAATCTCCCAAGATGAATTTTTATAGAAAACGTACCATTTCAGAGGCCCTGGGCACTAGTGGTCAGCAAAATGTTCCCAAGAAAATGAAAATCATACAATCTCCACAGATAGTAAACAGGGAGGAAGAAGAACATAACAAGCAAATGAATATGGAAATGGTGGAGAGTGGGACCAAAAACGAAGAGGCTAGTACAGAAAGCATGCCACAGAGTGAAGGTAGCTCAAGGGATTTTAGCAGCAAGAAACATGTCTTTAATAAGACATCTGGGGAAGTCTACCAATCCAAATAATATCTAGAAAATCAATATGTTGTGAAAGGGAGCTTGGTTATGAGAGAAATAAGATATTTGATTCTCGAGGTAGAAAGGGTTTCTTAGCATAAGTCTTCCTTGTTCTCAGTCAGGGATGTAAAAATAAATACACTCAACATGGTGGTGGCAGATGAGGATAAAATGTCTGAAATTAAGCTGCATTATGAAAATATCAGTTCCCCAGACAAGGTGAAATTTCACAGAAACACTAGTGACATGCTGTATTCAGACTACCTAAGTGTGAGTTTGAGGGTTTCAAGGATGAAAACTCATACACTCAAGTTGGAAGGACAATTGAGGCAAGAAAAAAAATCCATCAAAGCCTGGCAGACTCAAGTCAAAAGATTATAATATGAAGGCTCCGAAGAGAATTCACACCAAACTTCTACTTCTAGAAGTTTCTTCCTATACAATATTAATAGGTGGTTGGTAGAACTATATAAAGGGGTTCAAGCAATGTAATGAGATATGAAGATAAGTATCGTATTTGGAGTTGAATCACATTAGGATATTTCCCCCTCGAAGAGGCAAGTGAACATGAGATGATCCCTTCCATAATATGATTAGAATCTGAAGGCTCCCAAGAGAATTCACACCAAACTTATACTTCTAGAAGTTTCTTCCTATACAATGTTATTAGGTGGTTGGTAGAATTATATAAAGGGGTTCAAGAAATGTAATGAGATATGAAGATAAGCATTGTATTTGGACTTGAATCGCATTAGGATATTTCCCCCTCGAAGAGGCAAGTGAACATGAGACGATCCCTTCCATAATATGATCCATTGTATGGTGTTGCCTGTTGGCCCTCGACGAAGTTTTGGATAACCTTGGTTTTGTTTGACCATTTTTGAGACTTCGACAGGTTGTTCAAAGACAAAATTCCAGGCAAAGTGAAGATTGCAGGATCTCAACCCCTTTTGCAGACTTTTTGGGTTTAGGGTTTATGTAACGGGTATGGGATGTCGGCCGATGGGTTTACCCAAGCTTAGTCCCCTATTTTAATGTATAAATAGATATCTAGGCGATGTAATAAGGAGACTAGATCTATTATATCTAAGGGTGCACATTGTATGGTGTTTCTTGTTGGCCCTCGACCAAGTTTTGGATAACCTTGGTCGTGTTTAACCATTTTTGAGACTTCGACAGGTTGGTCAAAGACGAAATGCCAGGCAAAGTGAAGATTGCAGGATCTCACCCCCTTTTGCGGACTTTTTGGGTTTAGGGTTTATGTAACGGGTATGGGATGTCGGCCCATGGGTTTACCCATGCTTAGTGCCCTTTTTTAATGTATAAATAGATAACTAGGCGATGTAAGAAGGAGACTAGATATAGTATATCTAAGGGTGCTAAGTGATAAGAAATCAATCTATGTGATTGTAAGAGGCTTTGTGCATACTATATATCGATAACTTGCAGAGCTAAGCACAAATGATTGTGTAGAGGCTCTGTGCTTGGACCTAATTCAGGGAAGGAGGATCTGACGAGGTGCACATAGATCTCTAATCCCATGCGGAGTTGGTTTTGCAGCTCTGTGCATGTAAGAAGATTGAAAGAAGATAATAAAGAATACGAAGAGTTGGTGGATGTAGCCCCACCCTGGGGGTGAATCACATATATCATGTGTTATGGTACTTTGTGCCATGTTGTTCATATGTTTATGTATTTAATTGATTAGTTCTTTATTCTGGATGAATGTTAATGATTAGTGATGTAAATGAATGCTAGATCTGATATATTTCTATGTGTTAAGTTCTTGGATGTGTTAGATCTTGTTGAATACTGCGTTGTTATGTAATTGGGGTTTTACCTGTGACGTGAATAAGGGTTAAATACTAATGAATGTTAACTTCTAAGTTATCTGTTAAGTATTGTGATCACAGATCTGTCTCCCAGCTAGGTTGCATACATATGAGTTCTGCAACCCCCCCTACCTATACCTCGGGCGAGACTTCATATTCTTCATAGGTGTTACCGAAAGGGACGATAGTTAGGGTTTTGTTGGTTTGTTGTTGAAGCGTTGAACCCCGGGTCTGCCCCTGTGCCAAAAAATGGTTCTGTTGTCGGGACCTAAAACAATGATTATTGGGAACTAAAGAAAAGAGAAAGATCTATGCGAATATTTGGTTCCCTAGTGTGCAATACTCTACTAGACTTGTGAAGCTCTGTGCTAAGAAGAGAAGTTTGATCTGAAGAAAAGAGATAAGATCTTAAATCTTTGTGCTCTGATAAAGGTAAGATAATTGGAAATTTTTCTTTCAAAAAGATGGATCTAGGTATGTTTAATAGATTTGGAAATAGTTCGAAAACTAGGGCACAACTATAATAAACAAGATATGATATGAATAGATCTAATAGAAATAGTGAAAGATATGATATTCTTATGCATAGAAGGAATTGTTGAACTAATAGTGGATGCAGGATCCTAGAAAGAATTTTTTGCAGGTCCACCACTATGATCCCAGTGCACAGTAATGGAAAGGTTGCGGATCATTCAAGATAAAGAGAGGATTGACTCTTTGTTATAGTTGTAGAAGACCAGGACATCCTGCTAAGGAATTCCCTAGTAGAGGTCCTATTTTCCTTTGTTGTAAATGTAATGAACATGAACTTTTGGATTTCCCTAAGATGATTTCTAAAGTTGAAAAGATGAATATGAAACAAGAAAACTATGAGGAAGGACAAGAGACTAAGAATATGCTAAAGGACCAGAAAGAATCAGAGGCTATATTATTGCAGATGAAAGAAATATTGAATGATCATAGAGACACCAGTTTATCAAAGATATTAAAAGAGAAAGAATGCATAGAAACAAGAATATGATACTTCAACATCGACTGTGTATTAGATGTAGAAACACAGACAAATATCATGACATAAAGTACTTGGGAAATATTAGGAAATTCTGCTATGATTCCTTCATTGGGAGGAATATGATTGTTTAAAGGAAAGATGATAACCCTATGTGGAAGACTTACCCATGTACCTGTGATTTCTCATGGAGCATAGATATAAGAATAATTTGAGGTCATTAAGTTTGTTTAGAACAATGGCCCCTTTGTTTTTTTTCTAGGAAAGACCTGGGTTGAGAAAGATCAGACCCAAAGGAAAGAAGAAGAGAAAGCTCGAGAACATAAAAAGAAAGAATTAAGGGATTTCATGGATAGGAGAATAACACACTTAATAGAAGAGTAGGAGGACAATTTGAAGCAACTTAGGGCTAGATACCGGGATGTCGAAGTTGAAAGAACACAAGAATAATTGAAGAACATATCCATACAGGAAAGTATAACACCTACTCTAGAACGAGAAGAAGTATTACCCTTGAACCTTGTGAAATATCCTCAACAGTGAGAAGATACTATGCTAAGAACATATAAGAAAAATAATGGAAAGAGGAATCTAGAGACCTAGATCACAGGGAAGAAGGATAGAAATCTTAGTAAAAAGAAAGCTAAGTTACAAAAATTATAGGAATTCCCAGGGAGGACCTTACAGAAGGAAGATTTACAAAACTTGAACCTTGCTGGAATAGCAGGACAACGCAGATTGGCACTTCGCCACGACGAAGAAATATGACCATTGGAGGCTTCTCAACCGTTAGAACGATGCTCCAGAATGGATAGAAACACTGTTATTGCCGGAATGTTCGCCATTGGACCATTGGGACTGTGCCATAACAGATGGAATCACAATGATTGAGCCACTCCTACCCATTAGAGGATCCGGTTATGATGTTATCCATTTAACTCGTTGAATATATCACCGAGAACACTTTTGAAAACAATGATTATTCGAGCCCACAGAGGACTGAATATTACCACGATGTACTTATTAAGACATCGTCACCCATTATGTTACCTTCATTGTTTGTTCACCAGACTGATATATTTGATCTCGAGCGTGCATGTCAGATGAAATTAGCATAGTAGAAAAGTCCATCCAAGAAATCCTAATAGACCTCATTGCTGAGAAGGCACTATCTGCAGTTGTACAATCTTAATCAATGCGAGGATTGGAAGCATCCCCATCGACTGAGCAGCATTGGTCTAGCCGAACCGCTGCTGAGAAACATGGAAAACATCGTGATGACTTATCAAATGTGAAGCTCAACCCATAAATCCTGTCCAATTACATACCACCTCTGGCTGGTGTGGTGAGTCGTGACAGCGTCCCGAGGGACTTCGACTACACATTGATCACTGCGTACCTCCCAAAGGGGATACGCATAGTCAAAACGTAGTTGGAGAGGATTCTGACGTTGAAGATCAATGACTATAACTTCATAGATCGCAAAAACTAAAGAATGCTCGCACCACATAATTATTTGACCAAGATAATGAGGAAGAATTCGAATATAATTCCCCAGCGATGGACCATGGACATCGCGAGTTCCACGATCCTCAATGCGATGAAATTACCACACTTTGGAATACATCAAGAGGTTAATGTGTGCATTAATATCCTGTTGTCATGCTTCCATGGAGGTTACCTATGTTTGGATAAGTGCATCACTGTCGATATGACGTTGATCCACTGGATCACTAGGTTAAGAATGCATGTACCAGACCCGCAATATTTTTACCCAGGGAAGGCTATAGATCACACCCTAGCACAAACAATAAAAGACACATATGACGATGTGGAGCAGGGGAAGTGGGGCTATAAGGTAGCCTCCATATAGAATGGTATAGTGCACCTAGCTTTCCAATTGATCACTAGTAAACTCATCAGATAGAATAGGCCAAGGCAGGTCACAGGGTTTCACCGACATCCCATACTCGTTACATAAACCCTAAACCCAAAAAGTCCGCAAAAGGGGGTGAGATCCTGCGATCTTCGCTTCGCCTGGCATTTCGTCTTTGAACAACCTGTCAAAGTCACAAAAATGGTCAAACAAGACCAAGGTTCTCCAAAACTTGGTTGAGGGCCAATAGGCAACACCATAGAATGGATCATATTATGGAAGGGATCGTCTCATGTTCACTTGCCTCTTCGAGGGGGAAATATCCTAATGTGATTCAACTCCAAATAAAACACTTATCTTCATATCTCATTACATTCCTTGAACCCCTTTATATAGTTCTACCAACCACCTAATAACATTGTTTAGGAAGAAACTTCTAGAAGTAGAAGTTTGGTGTGAATTCTCTTGGGAGCCTTTAGATTCTAATAACTTCCGTTGTCAGGGAAAGAAAGTTAAATATTCCCTGGGAAAAATGACTTGAAGCTCTAGTTTTGATCCCTGAGGGTGGTAGTGGATCAAATAACTTATTGGCCGAGATTATTTTTTCCCTAGCAAATCCGTTACCAAGAAACCACTTGCACCAAACATGATGAGCTAGAAATCCTTTCGCCTAAGAGAATTCACACCAGGAGAAACCCAGACCCAGAGGTTGTAATCCCTGTGTTTGATCCTAAAAGCGTGTACATAAAAGAAAATAAAATCTAGTAAACCCAGTGTTTCATCTAGACTGATGTTTTTCCTTACCCAAGGATGGAGTGACGAGCATTGAATACCTTTATTTTGACGTGAAAATTAAACAAATTCTATTCAGAACTAAATCTGAATCCCATTTGAGCAAGGTCATCTTTGAGGAAAAAAGATTTCAAGATTTGGTTTTAGTTGCATCTTCCAAGCTTATAATGATCCACACTCTGAACCAACAACCACTCTAACCCCTCACAACAACCATGGAAGCTAGATTTTCTCCTCTTGTATTACTTGCTCAACTACATGATTTACCTCGAGAGTATAACCTAAGGATCAAACAGTATGATGTTGAAGGTATCATATCATCCCAGAAGCACCTATATTGGTTTAATAATTTTATAGACTTAGAAGAAGTGGACTTTGAAGATGTAAAAATGAGATTGTTTGCACAAAGTCTTGCGGAAGAAGTGAGGAAGTGGTTCAGAGCCATTCTAGCAACTAGTATCGTAGATTTTGAGGCCTTTGAAACCAGCTTCCTTGCAAAATGGGGCGACAAGAAAAATCCCCTTCAGTTGTTGACCCAGTATAACAACATGAAGAGATCACCTGACGAAATAGTACAGGACTTTTCAGCCAGATTCGTAAAGGTATATAATTTGATTTCTGTTGAGGTAAAACACCCTCCTAATGTTGCTCAACTCAGATATGTTGATTCTTTTGAAAGCGATTTTTCTTTTTTATTGAGAGAATGAAGATCTTCTACATTAGAGGATATGATGACTCATGCCATAGAATTCGAAGTGAATCTAATGGCTTCAGGAAAAAAAAAATCTAAGTCTTGAAGGGACACGAATAAATCTCAAGATAAGGAACAACCTTCAACCTCCCAAACATCAGAAGAAACGTTTGAAAATTTGATGAGAACCATGGATAGAATGACGAAAAGAATGGCCTTACATAATAGGTGTAACCCCAAAGAACAGGTTGACGGTCCACCTAGAAATTTGATGAGACCAACAATCCCACAAATCAGACAAACAGAGCAAAGAAATCAGGGGAATCAGGCAAATCAAGGAGATCAGAGAAATCAAGGAAATCAGGCGAATCGGAGAAATCAAGGGAATCAGGGGGATCAACAAGTAATTCTGTTGGAGTTACTTCACACACACCTAGGATTTATTTTTACGAAGGTTTTTATTTTTTTATTATTCATAATTAGTCATTATCCAGTCTCTTATATTTTAGGAGAGAATATTCCACCTGGAGTATATTCTCTTTTAGTTCACACTTCAGTTTGACTAGTTGAGTTGAGTTTAGATGTTGCATTGGGATCATCACCATGCAACATTGGGATAATCACCATGATAATTCAACCTTGCCTTGGTATCCTCACCAGAGTGGTGTATTAGCCTTGATTCCTTGAGTTAACTCCTCACTACTTTTTGTTTAGTCAGTTAATTGAAGACTAGATGACTAGTTAACTCAACTAGGTGGCAGTTCACTCATGTAACTACCTTAGAGACTAGAATAGGTGGTAGTTCACTCCCGTAACTGCTGGTGTGTGTCCATATCACTCTTTAACACCAATATGGTGACTTTTTTCACCTCAATTCGAACTCATTGAGTTATACAGAGTATATCATGTGTAAACTATTCATTATTCACAACGGTTAATGAGAATTCTTTCCATTCTTTCTCTCCTTCTCCTTTTTCCAATTCTCTTTGCAAATGTGTGTATCATTGTTTAGCTAGATATATTTTGTGTAGTTTCAACACATTTACATGGTATCAGAGCTGATGAACTGCTAAGCAAAAGCTACACCAAAATTTTTTTGCAGGTACAAAAGATTGAAGATAGCGGAAAGATGGAATTCCAAAAAGAATGCATTCTTACACTTTACACCTATTTTGCATGGAAGGAGAAAATAGCCATACATATTTGATCCATAGGGTTGTATATATTAACCATGAATACATATATAGAGATGACATCAGCCATAGAAAAATCCAAGTACTTAAATCGCATGGATGAGGCACTTGGAACAATTTGTAGTCTTATTTCTCCCAATCTCCTTTTTCATATATCTTCATGTAAGACTCCCAATGAAGCCTGGACCATATTGGAAGGGATATTTGGCAAATAGGATGATATTAGGGGATATATGCTGGAGGTGGATATTCTCACATTGGATCCAAAAAGCTTTGAGAATATCCAAGATTTCTTTACAAAATTCAAGGATTTACTGTCGCAACTCAAATCTTGTGGGGTTGATAAATCAAAGGAGGAGAAACAAATGGTTCTTATCATTCTCTCCAATATTGGTCCTGAATTCTCTTTATTCATATCTACATTCCATACTATCAGATTCACTTCTGGAGCCACCTGGAAGATGCCTTCTCTTGAGGACTTTATTGAATCCCTGACACAAGAGAAAGCTAAGCTCATCAACATGGGCCCAATCAAAGGCCCAAGGGCCCATGCACTCACTGTGCATGATGGCAGCCACAAATATAAGAAATATAAAGATATAGATAAGAGGAAATCTCATGCACATACGAAGAAGGAAGGGTACACAAAACCCTTCACCGATGCCTCCAGATCCAAAGGAGAAAAGGGAAAAAAAGGAGAGAAATGCACATACTGTCATAAAGGATTCCATTCGGAATCCGCATGCATGCAAAAAAAAATAGATATGATGTCTTATATACTTCATAAAAACAACCTTGGAGATCACATCCCCGAGGGTGCAAAGAAGAAGAAACCAGAAGAAATGAATTCTAGGAAAGGCAATTCTAGCCATGCCTTGATTGCCATCAACTCCTCTCTCAATGCTTGGATCGTAGACTCAAGAGAATCACATCACATGGATGCCTCATAAGAAATATATTCTTCATTGGATGCATGCAAAGGTTCTCCTATTCTAATTGGGACAACTCTTCTATCGAAGTCACCAGCAAAGGAAGGATTGAACTCACCAACAAAAGCTTTGAAAACGTGATGCATGTTCCCAAGCTTTCTTTCAACCTTCTCTCTATGTATCAGATGATGAATTCTGACACCAGAAAGAAATTCATCTTCACACCAAATTATTTGGACATCTATGACATGCAAACCAACTCCAGGGTTGCTACCAGTGAGGTAATTCATCAGTCTAGATTGTATACTTTTTCTGAATTCATTGAACCTGATTTTTCTTTACTCCTTACTCGCATTGATGAAAGTAGTAGGATATGGCATGAAAGGTTTGGACATTTGAATTTCATATACATGCAATATCTTAGAAAGAAAAAAATAGTTGATGGTATACCAAACATCCATTTCTCCAAGGGAGTATGTGAGGGATGTGTTCTCGGGAAACACCCTCAAGAGAAATTGGACAAAGGAAAGTCTCAACAAGCTTCCGCATCTTTGGATCTGATCCAAAGTGACCTCATGGGTCCTTTTCCACATCCATCGATTAGCAAAGCAAGGTTTTTTCTCATTTTTGTTGATGATTTCTCACGTTTTACTTGGATCTACTTTCTCAGGAAAAAATCAGAAGTCTTTCAACACCTCAAAGATTTCAAAGCTTTGGTTGAGACACAGTCCGGAAAGAAGATCAAAGTCCTCTGAACTGATAATGGGGGAGATTTTGTGAATCATGAGATCCACAATATTTTCCATGAGGTAGGGATTCAGTTGCATCATACAGTTCCCTAAACTCCGTAGCAAAACAGAGTTGTTGAGAGGAAAAACCAATCTGTAAATGAGATGGCATCTTGCATGTTGCATGCAAAGTCACTACCAAAATGACTATGGTCTGAAGCACTTAACTGTGAAACATACATCCAAAACAGATTTCCCCATAGATCTATCAAGGATAATACCCCCTACGAGGCTTGGAGCGGCCTCAAACCGAAAGTGACCCACTTTCATATTTTTGGTTCATGTGCATGGGCTAGGATTCCCTCTGAAAAGAGGAAGGCACTTGATCCACAGAGAATTGAGTGAATTTTTGTTGAATACCCTGATGGTGTGAAGGGATATCATCCTATTGATCTTTCCTCAGACTAACTCATCATTGAGCATAGTGTCCAATTCGAGGAAAGTGTCTCGCATGTACCTCAACAATCGCATGTAGACACCTTTACTCTTCCACCTGTCCAAGATGATGAGCATGCACATGTCGACTCTTCTTTAAACGAGAGTTTTGATTCAGAGGAATTAGAGGAATTAGATTTAGATTCAGAGTTAGTACAACCAGATGCAGAGTTAGAGAATCCAGATGCAGTTGCATATCTAGAGTAGAGGCCCAAGTGGGCACAGACTACACTTCATGATGTAGGGGATCTCGTAGGTGATATGGTCGATACTAGGAGGAATCGATCTGATTTCGAGGAGCCTCCTATTGCACTCATTGCCACTAAACCATTGTCTTCTAGGAATATTTTCTTGGTTCAATCTTCTTATCCATAGTCTTATGGCGAGGCTGCTGGAAATCCCTTTTGGGAATCTACCATGCAGGCAGAGTACAAATCCCTCCTCGAGAACCAGACTTGGGATCTGGTTCCCCTTCCTGATGGGAGGAAACTTGTTAGATGCATATGGATCTACAGGACCAAGAGTGCAACAGATGGACATATCAGTATATACAAATCCAGTCTTGTCACCAAAGTCTTTCAGCAGGTTCATGGTATTCACTATGATGAGACCTTCGCTCCAGTAGAGAAGATGGATTCCATACGATTAACACTTGCCATTGCGGAAACCAAGGGATGGGAAGTCTATCAGATGGATGTGAAGAATTCATTTCTTCACAGTGATTGATCTATATGGATATGGAAGTCTTATCGATGGATGTGAAGAATTCATTTCTTCACGCTGATTGATCTATATGGATATCAAGCAATAATTAATCTTTTCCAACTGGCTCAAAATAGTTTTCTGACAATTTTGGCAATTTACTATTTTTAGCAGTTTTAACTTACAGGGCCATTTTGAGGGCCTAAATGAATGTTTTTCAAGATAAATATCCTCAATGATGTCCAAGGTCATTATTGAGACAGTAAAATGAATCTCCTCGATGATACCTTTCCAACGGGCTATCACATTCCTAAAACAAAGATCGTATGCAAAAGTTACGACCCCGGGAAGTTGATGTACTAACTTACCCAAACGGGGTCCACATGACTTTTGGCGCTTCATCTCCTAGCGTTAGGTTTTTGGATGTATAGGGTTTTTGACATTATTTATTATTGTAAAAGGGCCTTCAGAGCCTCATTTTAACATTCTTCTTGCAAATGCGTGCTGTCATCACATCTCTTCTCAGATATAAGCCACCACCATTCCAACAAGCTTGTTTCCACTGCATTTTACAGTTTCAGCTTATTTTGTTATTGAATAGAAAAGCAGTTTTACTGTATCTCTGTTATTTTGTGTTAAGCACCTATTAATAATCTTTATTCATTTTATTCTACTCATAAAATTTGTATCAATGGTATCAGAGCGATCTGCTCCTTGTCATCTTAATGCATGTCCCCAACGAGGTCGAAGTACAAAGAGTTGGGTCTCGAGATTGTTTCTCTTGAGGATAGAATCTCTTGCACTCCCAAGCGACCTCCCATGGTAGGAGAAAATAAAGGTGATGGGACATGAGATCCTTTCAAATTGTTGAATGGGGAAGCCCTCATGCAAAAAGGGAACGAGATGATGGATAGTTTCGCTCAAATCCTTCGACGACTACCAACAGGCGACACATCTTCTTCAAACGGAGGCGCCGACCCCTTCAAGGTACAAATAAACTTTGATATTTCTATATTTGAAGGTCAAATAGACACATATGTTGTAGACAAGTGGTTGAATCTACTAGAAGGTTATTTGTATGTCCACAACTTTTCGAATAGAGAAAAGATTACTTTTGTGCTCCTCAAAGTCGTTCCCCATGTCAAAGATTGGTGGGAAACTTTCTGTGAGAAAAAGGGAACAGAGGAAATCTCATTATTTCAGTCACGGCCACCTGGGAATCCTTCAAGGATGCTATTAAGAAACAATACTACCCTGTTGGAAGTTATGATGACCTATATACCAAATGTACAACACTACGGCAAGAAAGAGACCAAGCAGTGCTAGATTTCACAAATATCTTCCATGTCTTGCGCACCAAGTTGGGTATCAAAGATTTAGAGCGACATCTAGTGCTCAAGTATTGTGGTTCTCTACATAGATACATCTAGACTGAAATGGAATTTCTGGACATCTCAACCTTGGGTGTGGCCTACCGATATGTCGTCAAAATTGAGTATAAGCTCAAACAAAAGACGTGGCAATTTGGGCCTGGGAACCCCTCACAACAAAATCCAGGAAAGGGTGGCCCCAACCCACCGAACAAAGGATAGAGAAAATATGGATAGTATTAGGACAACTGGTCCAAGATGCAAGAAAATAAGGACATTGGGAAGACAAAGAAAGATACTGAGAAGTGGTGCGACTTCCATAATATCCCTTGGCATAAAACTACTGACTATTGCTCAAAGCAGTCGCTGGTGGCTGAAGTGAAAGCCTCTGAATCAAATGCAGATTTTGACTTCAAGAAAGAACCAGAAAGTGGAAGAAGGATCATTGATGCGAAACCCAGTGCCACCGTTTCTACCACCAAGCTCTATCCTAGTGAACCAGATGAGCAAGAAGAAGGAGAGTGCCTCTTCCATTCATAGATGTGGGTAAAAGGCACCCCACTGCACTTTATCATTAATAACGGTAGCTAGAAGAACCTCATCTCAGCAAAGGTTGTCAAGTGGCTGGCCCTACCAACAATGCCACACCCACAACCCTACACCATTGGATGGATCCTGTAAGGAAGCAATCTCCGCATCAACCAATAGTGTCAGCTTTCATACGACATCAAGCCCTTCAAAGACGAGGTATTGTGTGATGCTTCGCCTCTCGAATTTTGTGATGTTCTTTTGGGCCAACCTTATTTACGAAAACATCATGTTGTATATGAGTGTAGTCTTCGTAGTGTTATTATTAATTTAAACAGGAAATTGTATAGGATACCTGAGGCAGTCCCACCTAGTGTTATTTCCTTGATCTCTGCTAAGCAATGCAGGAAGGTCATCTCTCAGATGGGGAAATTTTTCTTCTTCGTGATTCACTCTCAGAGTGAAAGATCGCAGCCACATCTAGGGTCTCTGTGGCCAACCTCTCCACACAACAGAAGAAAGTAGATAAGGTCATGGAAGAATACTCATATATCTTCTCCTCACCTATAGGGGTACCTCTACACTGCCAGGTCAAGCATCCCATCGATATGACCCCTGGCCCACCGCTGCCCAATGGGCCAGTCTATCATCACTCTTTGTTAGAGAATTAGGAGATCAAATGACAGATACAAGAACTTCTGTATAAGGGGCACATCCGCTCTAGCTCATCACCTTGTGGGAGCGCAATCGTGCTGGTACAGAAGAAAGATGGAACCTGGTGACTCTGTATTGATTACCGGGCTCTGAATAAAATCACAGTCAAAAACCAGTACCTGATTCCCTAAATTGATGACCTCCTTGATCAACTCACGTGGGCCAAATACTTCAATAAGATTGATCTGAATTCTGGCTACCACTAGGTCTCGATAGAACTGACATATGTATGGAAGACTGGCTTCAAGTCAAAGGAAGGCCTTTTTGAATGGTTGGTCATGCCCTTTGGTTTGACAAATGCTCCAACCAATTTCATGAGGATGATGGATGATATCCTGTGACCATTCACCAACACTTTTGTAGTGGTGTATCTGGATGACATTTTAATTTACAGCAAGACTTGGGTTGAACACTTGCAGCATATTCAGTAGGTTTTGCACACCCTGTGGTGGCACAAGCTATACGCCAACTTGGAAAAATTTTCCTTCAGCATAAACAGGGTCCATTACCTGGGCTACATTATTGATCAGCATGGCATACATGTGGATCCAGCCAAGATCCAAGTCATTCATGACTGGCCAGCCCCAACAACACTCACTGAGCTTCAGAGCTTCTTGGGCCTTGCCAATTTCTACCGCAAGTTCATGTTGGATTTCTCCCATATTGCATGGGCCCTCAGCCAAATAAAAATGGGTGGTGGTAAGGATAAATTTGCATGGGGTTGGTACCAACAATAAGCTTTCGATGATTTGAAGCAGTGCTTGTGCTCAGCCCCAGTACTTTCACTACCAGACCTGCAACATCTCTTTGAGATCGATATAGATGCTTCAGACTATGTTGTGGGCGCCATTCTCACTCAGCACGGCCACCCCCTGGCCTATCATAGTGAGACATTATTAGATACTATCCGTAAGTACCCTACTTATGACAAAGAAATGTAATCCAATGTGAAAGCATGCCACAAGTGGAGACATTACATTCTTGGGAAGGAGACAGTTCTCCACACTGATCATAAGCCACTGCAGTTCATGCAGACATAGGGAAAATTGCAGAATGACCACCGTCAAAAGAGGTCCACATACTTGGAGNCCACGGTGCTAGACTCTTGTGGCCATGAGACATATGGATGGACCCAACTCTATGAGATAGACCCTGACTTCACCACCACCTACCAAATGTTGGGTGAAAATGAAGTTGTTGATAATTTCCATCTATAGGATGGGTTGTTGTGTTATCTAGGCCATATCTGTGTTCCATCAAGTGAGCGAGCGAAGCTGATTCGAGAAGCCCACTACAGTCGGGTGGTAGGACACTTTGGTGTCGAAAATATAATGGCGATGCTACAAAAACATTTCTACTGGCCAAAACTTCGACAGAAGGTAGACAAGTATATCAGGTCCTACACTGCCTATGCTATTGCCAAATCGACCACTAAGAAATAGGGCTTGTACACCCCTCTTCCTAATCCCGACAGGCCATGGGAATCCATCTCAATGGACTACATGTCGGGCCTCCCATCCACCAAGTGGGTAAATGATTGTTTTTTTGTGGTTGTTTATCTCCTTTCTAAGATGTTGATTCTAGTTGCTTGTAAGAAGAGCATCACAATAGAGGCCACTGCCAAGCTCTTCTTTGAACGAGTCTGGGTACATTTTGGAATCCCACAAACCATTGTCTCAGATCGGGATAGTCAATTTCTCAACACATTTTGGTCGAGCCTCTGGTCACTACTGGACACCAAGCTCACCAAATCCACGGCCTTCCACCCCCATACAGATGGCCAAACTGAGGTTGTAAATCGAATGATTGTGCATATCCTTCGCATGTATAATTCAAATCACCCTCACACATGGGATGAGAGCCTTCCCTATGTCCATCATAGCTACAACTAAGCCCTGCATAGCTCAACCGGCCACAACCCCTTTCAAGTGGGGTTGGGATTCCAACCATTGGGTCCCATAGATGTTGCACTTCCCCTTGTAGTCACCTCGACCGACTCATCTCCTGCTCCAACTAAAACTATCAAAGCCGCCTAGTTCATTGAGATGATCCAACACATCCACCAACAGGTTCAAGATATCCTACAAAAGTCTAATGACAAGTACAAACAACTCCATGATCAACATCGGGTGCCGCATAAGTTTCAGGTGGGCGACAAAGTTTGGTTTCACTTGCAGAAATAATGCCTTACAGGACCCCATCGAAAGCTTCGCCCACTCTGTTATGGGTCGTACACTATCAAAAAGGCCATGGGGGATAATTCTTTTGAGCTCAACATTCCTCCTTTCCTTGGCCTGCACCTAGTGTTCAACATGGATCTCCTTTGCCCTTATTTCCCATCATTATTAGACACCTCAGAAGTAGAAGAATAGCTCACACCAATAGAGATAAACCCATACTGCATACAACATTAATATAATTATCATATTTTGGACAAACAGATCAAGGGCACTCGACAACAAAGGATCCATCTTTATCGAGTCATCAAAGTAGGGAAACTCCTGCACCAAGGCAAGTGGCTCACCCGGGGCCAAATTCAACAGAAATTTCCTCATCTGATGGGGGACCTCAACACAATGAATACAATTTCTTCCTAAGGAGGGAGGATTGATCCATATGGATATCGGTGGCCACCCACCTTTTCCAACTAGCTCAAAACAGTTTTCTGACAATTTTGGCAATTTACTATTTTTAGCAGTTTTAACTTTCGGGGCCATTTTGAGGGCCTAAATGAATTTTTTTTAGGATAGAGCTCCTAAATGATATCCAAAGGAATGTTTTATCCCCCAAAATGAATATCCTCAATGATACCTTTCGAACGGGCTATCGCACGCCGAAAACGGAGATTGTATGCAAAAGTTACGACCCCGGGAAGTTGATGTACTAACTTACCCAAACGAGGCCCACATGAATTTTGGCGTTTCAACTCCTAGGGTTAGGTTTTTGGATGTCTATGGTTTTTTTCATTCTTTCTTATTGTAAAAATGCCTTCATAGCCTCATTGTAACCTTATTCTTGCAAATGCATGCTACCGTCACATCTCTTCTTAGAGATAAGCCGCCACCATTCCAACAAGCTTGTTTTCGCTGCATTTTACAGTTTTAGCTTATTTCGTTATTGAATAGAAAACCAATTTCACTGTATCTCTATTATATTTTGTTAAGAACCTATTAATAATCTATATTCATTTCGTTATTCTCATAAAATCTGGATCAGTGATCTCTCTAAGGAGATATACATGGAGCAGCCCTAGGGATTTATGCAAGACTCATCTTTGGTCTATCGACTGAAGAAGTCACTTTATGGCCTCAAGCGGGCTCCGAGGGAATGGTATGCCAAGATGGACTCCTACCTTTTGTCATAGAACTTTGTATGTTGTAAATCAGACCTGAATGTATACATGCTCGGGATGGTTGATTCACTTCTATTTTTAGTTCTATATGTCGATGATTTGTTGATCACCAGTTGCTCGAATTCAACGATTGATGTAGTCAAGAGGATTCTTCATGACATGTTTTTGATGATGGGCATGGGTCCAATACACTTCTTCCTTAGACTTGAGATCAGTCAAGATGCATCTGACATCAAACTGTCTCAAGACAGGTATGCATGAGATCTCCTTGAGATATTTCACGTGACGGACTGTAAGTCTACTTCGACTCCTTTCCTATCAGGAGTCAAACTTGAGGATGGTGGGGAGACTCCACTGGTTGAAAAAACACTATACAGATAGCTAGTGGGGATGTTTTTGTATCTCACACACTCCAAAACATACCTCTCATATGCAGTCGACGCAGTTTCTAGGTTCATTCACGAGCCACATGACCTACATTGGAAAGCTGCAAAGCGTATCCTTCGATACGTACAGGGTACCATCAGCTTTGGGATTCATTATGCAGTAGAATATGCATTAGATATCATTGGGTTTACTGATTCTAACTGAGTTGGAGACAGCATTGATCACAATTCCACATTTGGTTACTCACTCAGTCTTGGTTTAGGGCCTATCTATTGGTCGAGCAAGAATAAAGATTCCGTTTCTCTATCTTCAGTTGAGGTAGAGTACAGAGGGGTAGTTAACATAACCATTTAGGCCATGTGGCTACAACATTTTCTCACTGAGTTGGGCATTCAGTTTCATCGACCGATTATCATCTCGTGTGATAAACAGAGCACTCTGAAGTTCTACGAAGATCTAGTTTAGAGGTAGCGGATGAAGCACATCGAGATCTACATGAACTACATCCGAGACTTGTTACACAAGGGTATCATTGACTTATATTTCTATCCTTCTGCAGAATAGATGGTAGACATTTTCACCAAGACCTTCACTGAGAAAAAATTCCATTCTCTGCGAGGTCGTCTTGGAGTGAAGGACACAGTTTCCTAGCAACTGTGGTTCTTCTTTTTACATA
>SNQJ01S0005312.1:121248-135070 GCA_010110895.2 Picea sitchensis
GGTTTTTATTTTTTTATTAGTCATAATTAGTCATTATCTAGTCTCCTATATTTTAGGAGAAAATATTCCACCCAAAGAATATTCTCTTTCAGTTCACACTTCAGTTTGAATAGTTGAGTTGAGTTTAGATGTTGCATTGGGATCATCACCATGATAATTCAACCTTGCCTTAGTATCATCACTAGAGTGGTGCATTAGCCTTGATTCCTTGAGTTAAATCCTCACTACGTTCTATTCAGTCAGTTAACTGAAGACTAGTTGACTAGTTAACTCAACTAGGTGGCAGTTCACTCCCGTAACTGCCTGAGAGACTAGAATAGGTGGAAGTTCACTCCTGTAACTACTTGAGAGACTAGAATAAGTGGAAGTTCACTCCCGTAACTGCTGGTGTGTGTCCATATCACTCTATACCACCACTATGGTGACTTGGTTCACCTAAATTCAAACTCATTGAGTTATACAGAGTATATCATGTGTAAATTATTCATTATTGACAACGGTTAATGAGAATTATTTCCATTCTTCCTTTCCTTCTTCTTATTTTTCCAATTCTCTCTACAAATGTGTGTATCATTGTTTATCTAGATCTATTCTATGTAGGTTCAAAACATTTACAAATTCTTGCTTTCAAAAATAATTATGTAAATGAGAATTATGGTGTATATTTTGAAGATGACATGAACTGATGTGATGATAAAGAAACATAGGTGTAAATGGAATATTACCAAGAATTATTGTAGGATGCCATCATGAAATTTATATAGACAATACAATATTGGGAATCAGGGAGTTCCTGAAAACCCTCCAAAAGGAAATCCTTCAAAAGGAAATCCTCCGAAGGGAAACCCCAGCAAACAGGCTCAGAGTAACATACCCTCTTCAAGTCAACCCAAAAAGGATTATGCTGCAAAATATTCTACTGTAAAGGATTCTGCTACAAAGGGTATTGTGGACAAAGGAAAGTAGAAAGAGGAGCCCCAGAAGAAAATATTGGAGCCAAGGAAATAAACGATCACCAAAGAGGTAGAGAAAACCTCATCCTCTTTTAATTTTGAAAGTGAGATGGCCAAGATCAAAATTTTTGTGCCATTCAATGAATTGATCAAGAAAAGGGAATATAGAAATCAAATCATAAATATCCTTAAGATGGAACAAAATTATGATACCCTGGACATACAAGATGATCACCCAACCATCTTATTTGGACCAAGAGTAGAATAAAATAGTGAGAGTGAAGAAGCTCCCTCTTTCTATGTCAGCTTGAAAATCCATGATATAACCCTACATAATGCCATGTTGGATTCAAGAGCATCTCATAACCTAATGCCCAAGGTGGTCATGGATCAAATAGTACTAGACATCATAAGGCCTTACAAAGACCTGTTCTCTTTTGATTCCAGGATGGTGAAGTGTATAAGTCTTATCAAATATCTAGTGGTATCTTTGGCATAGATCCCAAAAAAGAACATGGTTATGGATGTAGTGGTTGTTGATATTCCTCCCAATTTCTACATGTTGTTATCAAGGTCTTGGGATGCAAAATTAAAGGGAACCCCCTGTCTTTGGTCAAGATAGAAGGTTGTACAGAGAGGTTTTTCTCAAATACATGGTCAGCAAAAAGTCACAGCTGAGTAATCATCCCATCTAATCTATGGAAACCGAGTTGGGATCTTCTATTTTCTTCAATGACCTATGTTTTGAAGAGAAGGAACCAACAATTGATATGGCTAACAAAGAGAGATCTGATCAGTATATTGAGGAGTGTTCAGAGTAGTAGGATAACGCAGAAGATCAAACATGGAAGATGAGTTTCGATGGAGATTCCTGTAGAGAGGGGGTAGGGGATGGTGTATGGATCAATCATCCCAAAGGACATTCAAAATTGTGTTCTTATAAACTTTTTTTTGAGTGCACGAATAACATGGTCAAATATGAAGAATTGATATTGGGGTTGAAGGTTTTGAAATAATTGGGTGCCAAAATAATTGTTGTACATGGATACTCTGAGATAATTATCAATCAAATAAAGGGAATATACCAAGAAAAACATCCCAGACTGAGGGATTATAGGAACCTAGTACTATACCTCCTTGAAACATTTTCAGAGTATAATCTATCAACAATTCCAAGAGAACATAATCAAATTGTTGATGCCTTGGCTACTTCAGAAGCGGTTTCCAAAGTTCCCATCTTCCCTGAAAAAAATTACAAGGTTGAGGTCAAGTACAGACCAGCAATGCCAGATAATATTAAGTATGGTCAAGTTTTTGAAGATAACAAACAGATAGAAAGCTTCCTCAAGATGGAGAACGAATTTGAGAATCTAAACATTGATGAAGAATATTTTGATGAAGAGGTAGATGTAGTTGATTTCACGGAGGATGGGTACTTCAACAATCAGATTGGAAGAAGAGACATAGTTCAGCTAAAGAGAAACACCATTCCAAAGGGTCTGGTCCCATTGGAGAAACTCTTTGATAATAATGATGTGTCCAAAAGTCCAAAAATTACAGTAAATGAAGGGGATGTAGAATATTGAAATATTGGGACTTAGGAGGACCCAAAGATCATTAAGATATCCAGAACACTCGGCCCTAAAGTGAAGGAGAAATATATCATATTAATGAAATATTTCCATGATGATTTTTCCTGGAGCTATGATGATTTGAAATTTTATGACACTAGTATAAATCAACATGTTATCCCAATCAAAGAATATCATAAACCTTTCAAACAAAAATTAAAAAGGATAAATCCTTTACTGTTTCCTTTGACTAAGAAATAAATAAATAAGCTATTTGAAGCCAAGATCATAGTATCCCTAAGGTTTTCTAAATGGGTGGCAAATCTAGTGCCAGTCAGAAAAAAGAATGGAGAAATCAAGTTGTGGGATTTCAGGAATTTAAACAGATTATCTTTAAAGGAAAACTACCCACTTCCTAAGATCGATCATATTTTACAAAAAGTGGTGGGTTCTTAGAAAATGTCAATGTTGGACGGCTTCTCTAGATACAATCAGAGTCTGGTGCACCCTAATGACCAAGAAAAGGCAACGTTCACAAATCCATGGGGGACATTCAAGTATGCCAAGATGTATTTTGGGCTCATGAATGTAGGGGAAACATTTCAAAGAGATATGGACATAGATTTTGTTGATGAAAAAGACAAATTCATTGTCATATACCTTGATGATATCACTATGTATTCTGTTTCAGATGAGGAACACCTCAAGCATCTAAAAATGGGCATTTCAGAAGTGTAGAAAGTTTGAAATCTTGTTGAACCCTAAGAATTCAAATTTCACCATGGAAGAAGGAAAGATATCGGGTCATATTATTTCAAAATAAGGGATAAAGGTGGATCCCAACAAAGTTGAGGGGATATCAAAAATTGGCATACCCAGAAGTAAAAAGGAGGTACTATCTTTCCTAGGAAAAGTGAACTTTTTGAGAAGGTTTGTCCCTAACTTGGATGAAATTATAAAGTATATTACCAACATGCTCAAGAAGGGAAATGAAATAAGGTGGACCCTTGATTCTAGAAAATCCTTTAAATACATTAAAGTGGCATTAACCAAGGCTCTAGTACTAGCCAGCCCAAACTTTGAAAAGAACTTCATATTTTTCTCCTTTGCCTCAGAGCACATGATTGTTGGTGTTTTACTACATAAAGATGAGAATAATTTTGAGAATCCCGTAGTATATTACAACAAGACATTTAGAGATTCCCCTTAAAAATATGATATCATGGAGAAGCAAGCATATGCACTAGTCAAGGCCTTGAAATAATTTAGAGTTTACACCCTGCATTCCCATACTATTTCTTATGTACCCATTAGCTCTGTGAAAGACATATTGACCCAACTAGATCCTGAAGGAAATAGAGGTAAATGGATAGTGGTACTATTGGAATATGACCTTGAAATCAATCCCACCAAGTTGATCAAGGGACAGGGGCTTGAAAAGTTGATGACACAAGCCAATTGTGAACTCCTAGGAATAAATTTCATTTCAAAACTGTCAGAGGGTGAAGAAGAAGAGAGGACTCCTCAAGTATCCCATAAATTTCTTGAATCCACATGGTATGCAAGTATCATCTATATATTGAAAAATTTTCATGCTCCTCCTGAATTTAGTAAAAAAAAGGCCAAATTCTTGAAACCGAAGGCAACAAAGTTTTGTATAGTAAATCAATCTCTATATTGGAAAGATCTAGGGGGGATTTTATTGAGATGTTTTCTAGAAGAAGAAGCAGAAAATACCATCAGAGAGTTCCATAAAGGTGGTTGTAGGGGTCAACATTATTGGAAGACCACAGTGCATAAGATTTTGAGGGTTGGGTTCTATTGGCCTAACATTTTTTCCGATGTCTATAAAGAGGTTTCAAAATCCCATGAATGTCATATTTTTTATGGGAAAGGAAAATTACAGCCTCTGCCTTTGAAACCCATCTCTGTGGAAGCTCCTTTTAGACAATGGGGCCTTGATTTTATAGGAGAAATACATCCATAGTCCTCAGTCCAACACAAGTGGATTCTAACAACAACATATTATTTCACTAAATGGATTGAGATAGTTCCCACATGCATGCAACATATGTCGTTATCATCTAGTTTTTAGAAGACAATATTTGGTCCAGGTTCGGATGCCCAGTCAATATCATAATGAACAATGCAACAACTTTAAATTCCAAGAAAATAGAGAAATTTTGCAGTGATTACAATATCACTCTTGGCCATTCTACATCTTACTACCCTCAATGAAATGGGTTGGTCGAGTCCTCAAATAAAATCCTAGTCAGGATTATCAAGAAATTGTTGCAAGAAAATAAAAAGGCCCAGCACAAAAAGCTCATATATGCACTATGGGATGAAAAAATCACCCCAAACAGATATATTGCCACATCCCCTTTCCATATCGTTTATGGTAAATAGGAAACATCTCCTACTACATTAGGGTTGCCAGTGATGAGGTTGTTATAGGAGCAAGATGCAAAAACAGATGCCACTCGAAGAAAAAAGAATGAACTAATCAATGTCCAACAAACCAGGGAAAAATCTTTCAATAATGTTTAGTTGCACCAAGACAAGATCAAAATGGCTTTCTAAAGGCATACCAAGTTGGATGAATTCAAACTGGGAGACTTGGTACTAAGATGGGATGCCAGAAACGAAGATAAGGGAAAGCATAGGAAGTTTGACCATCTCTGGTTGGGACCATTCAAGATCACAACATACCATGGGAGTAACGCCTACATACTACAAGAGAGTAATGGAGACATTGTTGGGGGGGACCTATGAGTGGAAGGTTCCTAAAAAATTATATCCTTTAAACAATCATCACCCCTTCCATTCATTGTACATAATCATTTTTATGTTTTTATTTTCACATGAAGAGGTTGGAATAAAAGTAGGATAGTTGAATCCCAAGGTGAAGGCCTTGAACTATGTGGGTCAATTTTGAGTTTTTGAATAAAGGTTGGTGGATTTAGAATACACAAATAAATCACATCCCAATGGGTAGGCACTCGGTCTACATTTCTTTGCTACCTTGCAGGGAGGATATCATCCCCAGTTGGAGCCTATGTTGTCACCATAACAATTTTCTTTTTGATGGAATCCAAGTATCGATATTTAGCGAGGGGCTATATCGATGTGGAGACATGATGGTTTGGAGGACAGGGTCACACCTAATAGAGAAGGGCTAAATATAGCGGAGGAGCAGAAGTTGATGGGACCCGATGGGCCACATATATCAAATATCCCAAATCAATGGTTAGAAACCTTATCGGGTGGGAAACTAGCCTAAAGTTTAATCATTGAGATCGGGCCAATAGAAATACCGTGGTTTCAGATTGGAACCATGTGGCACCACTAGAGGCACATCAGGGAGAAAAGTGGTCTACCACAAACCATTTTTCCTCGCCCTCGATATCAGAGAGCATATAAAACGAGGTCCCCTAGACATTATTTTATGATATTTCAAATCATTTGAACGTTTGAAAAGTGGTGAAAACACTTCGTTCGAACTGAAGCTCAACAGTGACCCAGACTCATGCATTCTCCACTCATTCATAGGTATTTTTCATCATGGCCATGAATCCTGTCATTTTATCCATAACAAAACAAGATCCTACCTCGAAAGAAGAAGCCCTAATTGACAGAGACTCCGATATATTTGACACAGAAATAAATCTCTCACCCATCTTCATATCCAGATCCAATTTGTTAGATAATGTGGGGAACAAATACCTTTCCTAGAAGCGGTCCAAGTCTCCATAGTCCCTTACATCGTCTAAATCACATTCCCTTTCTCAGAATTCATAAGCTGGTGTGTAGAAAAATACTCGCAGGAAGAAAAGGTTGTTTTAAATAAGTTAGGGTTAGAGGTCCTATGCAGAGTAGATATCCCATCAATTCAACACACCCTCGGTACACCAAAATATCCCCCCACAAATTCTGAACCCTTCAAGGAGGAGAAGATAATTACAGTCTATAGAGAATGTCCCCTTGAGGTCAAAACCCTATTTTTTCAGACCATTGTTAAACCTGAACATCATTATGAGAGTCTGTCATTGCCTATGAATGTAAGCGTCATCGTTATTGAGCTCCAGTGGTTCTGTTCCATACTCAGTCAGATTTTAGGTTTACATAATGACAAATGTGTAGTAGAGGTCATGTTGGGTTTTCTTTTGACCTTTTTTCAGTGAGATTCCAGTCAATCAGTCTATATCAGTTTTGAAAAGTTCATAGATGATAATGTACAGAAGAGACTAGTGAATTTCCAATCACTAAGGCACTTCATGTATTACAAACACTTGTTGAGAATATTCCTAGAGACAAACACGACATAGTTCCCTGAGGCTGCATTCATCTCAACTGAATGAGAAAGGATCACAATGATCATCGTTATAAATAAGATCATTTCCATAGTTTATAGCTTGATCTTCAACACTATCCTGCCAAGGGTTTTAGAAGAAATGAAAATTTATTTGCAGCCCAATCCAGAGAACATATTAGGAGATTGGGTGTTGTTCATGCACTCTACTATAATTTGGGTATATGGTTATCAAGAGGCACCTTACCTTCTACCTTTTTTCCTAAATCCTAGATTATTTTCCCTAGAGTTCATCAAGAAAAAAATCGTCTCAGAAACATAACATTTTTTGAATATGCACAAAGCATCTAACATAATGTTTCCTTTCATAATAGGACCCTTTGTTGTAAATACTAGATCATGCTTGCCTCAAATCCAGGCTGAGCTCAAGGAGTTTGGATTTTCACAGTTACAAGGGAGAAAATATGATCCACACCAGGTCATATCTAAAAGAAGACTGATGAGGAAACAAGGCCCTTATGAACATAAATATGTTGAAGGTTTTGATAAAATAGAAAATCTTGAAACCTGTACAGATATGGAAGTCATTTTGCAGCCTGATCAGACACAAAAAATAGAGTCAACTTCGCAGCAGACCCAGACATAGAAAACTTCTCCAAGGATAATTATTAAATCTCCCAAGATGAGTGTTTATAGAAAAAGGAGCAGTTCAGATGCCCTGGGCACTAGTGGTTAGAAAAATGTTCCCAAGAAAATGAAAATCACATAATCTCCACAGATAGTAAACCTGGAGGAAGAAGAACCTAATAATAAAATGAATATGGAAATGGTGGAGAGTGGGACTAAAAAGGAAGAGTCTAGTATAGAAAGCATGACATAGAGTGAAGCGAGATCAAGGGATTTTAGAAACAAGAAACATGTCTTTAGTAAGATACCTAGGGCATTCTACCAATCCAAAGAAGATCTAGAAAATCAATATGTTGTGAAAGGGAGCTTTTCCATGAGAGAAATAATAGATTTGATTCCCGAGGTAGAAAGCGTTTCTCAGCATAAGTATTCCCTATTCTCAGTCAGGGATGTAGAAATAAAGACACTCAACATAGACGTAGCAGATGAGGATAAAGTGTTTGAAATTAAGATGAATTATGAAAATATCAATGCCTCAGAGAAGGTGAAATTTCACACAAACACCAGTGACATGTTGTATTTAGACTACCTGATTTTTATTTTGAGGGTTGCAAGGACGACAACTCATACACTCAAGTTGGAAGGAAAATTGAGGGAAGACAAAGCATCCAGTAGAGCCTGAAAGAATCAAGTCAAAATATTAGAATCTGAAGGCCCTCAAGGGGTAAAATCTTCCTTAGATGAGAAAGAAAATATGATTCAAAGCATGAAGAAGAGGCTAAAGATGTTTTCCATAGAGCATCCACAAACAACACAACCGACTGCTCTAGAACAAGAAAAAGAGACATTTCAGCAAGAAGCATTGAATTACAAAGACAAAGTATTGCAGGTGGAAAAGGAAAAGGACAATTAGTCACAAGGACAGGTAGAGGATTCAAATAGGGTTGCAGCTGTACCTAGTACAATAGGAGTTGATTGAAACAATGAAGATATCGTCCAAGTTATCTCCCAAGTAAGCTTGAAGGCATGAGAAATCAAAATCCTTAAGGGGGTCATAGAAACACTACAACAAGAAATGAAAATAAAGGATGAGAAGATGACTTAGTTCCAAAGTGAAAATCAATATTTGCAGGAAAGAGTAGACAAGTTGAAGACGAGGTTGAAAGGTAAGAAACTTTTGCAGGGAGATAAACATGTAATCTGGGAATCAATTTCTACTAAAGTTTCTTAGTTCAAGGTGTACCTGAATTTCATAAATGAAAATGATAGCATGGCTATAACTACTCGAGGAAGATCTACTGTTGTGAATGAGACACTGGCGAAAATTCCCTCAGAGTGGGCCTAAAGCGCTATAAATTTGTTGAATTTCATTCTCACTGTTGAACTTCATACCATTGGTGTCAAAGAAAGGACTACACTGATCATTTGTGCCATGAGGATCATTGCTAAGCACAACGTTTTCAAGTCAGTTCAAACCAAATCCTTACAGATGGAGAAGAACATATAGGAATTCAAGGATCTATTTGACCAATTATTTATTAAAGGCCTCCCACCATTTTGGGATGGAAAAGGGAAATTTCATGATCAAGAAGAATACAATTCTCTCCTATCCTAGTGCAGGATGGATCATTCCAAATTCGAAGGCTTAGTGGAAAACCTGAAAGGACCAAATCTGGTGGAATATTTGACCACATATTTTGAGATCTTAAATCAGTTCAAGACTTTAAATATCGGGCTATGAAATGTGACTTTTTCTACTTGCATCGATCTTGAGATCCTGATAAAGTAAATGATGGATTACAAGATTCCTTTGAATTCTCATTAGAAAGAGATCATGCTGCTAGGCAAGAGAAAACGTAGTTTTCTAGGAACCAACAAATATCCTCCAAGTGTCACCAGATTGGGTAGCTTGACAGAAGATTAAAGAAATAGAAATGGTGAATACAAAAGGTGGACAGTCGGAGAAATCAACCGTTAGTTTATGAAACATTTTTGTTAATCATTGTAAATCGGTTCACATGCCGAGACTGTCATTTGAAATTATTGTAATTAGTTTTAGAAGATGAAACATTTTAGTTCATCCATTGTAATCGAATTGTATAAGTACTAGAAGTTTTGAATGAATTATTGTTGGCAGAAGTGCAAGGGAACCTTTTTGTTGTTTCTGAACTCTATTGTAAGTTTTTGGAGCTGAATTGAATACATATGAAGAATCTTTTGAATTCTCTATGAAAATCTTCTAATGGTGGTGATATGAGTTTTCTCTCCTTTCATTGTATGCATTTCCTGTGTTCTTTATTTCCATTTCCATTTTCTTCTATTTAAATTGGAGAGTTAAATTCCCAAAATTCATCTTATGATGCTCTCAGCTTAATCAATTTAAACTGTGTGTGTTTCCTCTTAACTAATTCAGAATTCATTTCAGTAATTCTCTGATGCATTTATTTGTTTTCTCCTTCTTCCTACACTTCGATTAAAATCAATTTGCATCTTAGATTCATTTCCTCATTTAGCCTTTATCCTTTGGAGAGTTGTACTATCCATTCATTGTTTTCATTCACTTTCAGAATTTCGAATCCATAGCCATAAGTGTCCCTCCCCTTCCTAGCCAACAAATTTATAAAAACCCCCAAAACAAACCAAATCTAGCCTCTAATTTCCAAAGATACATCAAGTGACACGAGATACCCCTCTCTTAGTTGAGAAGACTAGTGCCCAGCTCTAAAGTAGGTTGAAATAATTACCTTTGTCATTTGTCTATCAGTCAGACAAAATTTACATAGTGCTAATAGGATCAACCTAGGGCATCCATGTAGAGGAAGGGTCTACCACCTAATTACGACATGTGTAAAGAAACGTAGAAGGTTTTGTGTCATACTTCAGTGGGATTGATTGTATGGAAAAGAAAAAAATTCAACAATATGAAAAATGCAAGGTGGTGAGAACCTAACCTCTATGCAAATGTCAAAAAACTACTTTTACCACATGATGATGTGAGTGTAACCCGTCTCATGAAAATGCCAAACCAAAATAAAAAGTATACTCGAAGGACCCAAATATCTCTCAAAAAGGAACTCAAGCACCCATCGAGCCAAGAATAGGAAAAAAGAGGACCAACCTATGCCAAAAGGTCCAAAAGGTCTCTAAATAGAGGTGGACAACTCATTTTAACCATTGCAAATTGGAAAATAACCAAAAATTAAAAAAAAACTCTTCTTCAAAACACGAATTTGAGGAACTACGGTGGACTAAAGATCCTCAAACTTGAACTAAGTAAGTACAAATGACCTTTTCTATCCTTTCCATTCATTATCTGTTTCTTAATTTATTGTTTGGAGGATGTGTTGCATAATAAAAGGGTTTGTCCTGTGTGTACACAAGATGTCCATGCTTAGCTTGCATATGTAAACAGGAAAAGTAACACTTATCCCGTGTACATACACGATTTTCTTAAAGACATTTCATGTACATCTCTTTTATTTTTCAAAAAATATGAAATAATGGGCTAACCTCACATTTTCGTTTTGCAATAGGATGTATGTTCATTGGAGAGAAAGGGGACATGAAGAGTTATATTTCTTGGTAGAGGAGGATGCAAGGGCTATTTCTGGACCTCGGAGACTAAACATTATGAAAGAGGAGAACCCTGGAGTCGCCTTTAAGTTCTTTTTAGACTCTCTAAACATGAAAAACCATCGTTTTTTCCTTCTAAAGACTCGCTAAACTACACATTGAAGGGCCCATCTGGGAATGAACCCTTACTTATTCCAGTTCCTTAATCAAAGGAAGGGTAACTTACCGAAGGTGAGTTATATAGAGAATGTGTTATCCTCATCGAGATCATTAAATTAAAAAGTGGCACTCATCTATCTAGATGGGTGAAAAAATTGAAGGAAGTGGGTCCAGTTTCTTTAGAAATTTTGTAAACAGCTCTTGCAGTCACCCTTGAACATGAAACTTGTTTTAACCTCCACAATGAACACCTAGATAATCTGCTAAACCTCTGCACTAAAACAATCCTATGATACTTTCCACTCCTTTGAGTCATCAGAAAAATGTCACAGCACCCATTGCATTATGTTTTGTTCCATTTTGAGTTTTATGCTGCCAAGTCTTATGTCATGCCTCAGTTTTCAAGGGAAGTATCCATCTCGATAGTCAACCATCTATTAAATTAATAGTTTTTCGCTTCTCTGTGTCAGTCTATACTCATTTGATTCACCATATTACAACACTTTTATGTGGTAGTTTTGTGTCAATGATGGGGGATACATCAAGGCCCTCCTTCAACAAGTCATTTTTTGTTGACTTCAACACATCATTCGGGAATTAGACTTAGAAAACAAATCAGTACCTTGGTACCTTCATTCCTCAATTGCAAGCATCCTCGCCTCTAACAATATGATTACATCATAGACCTCTGGTCAAGTGATTCCACAAATGTTCAACATCAACTCATTTATTCACATTCTCTATATGTACTAGGGTACCTTGGGAGTCATTCAAATCATTGGTGATTTCCCTCACACTTGTTAATAGTATACATCAATGACCGGTAATCAAGTGGTTTCTACCATGTTCGACATCAAATCATTTATTCACATGGATAGATTCGTATCACATCAGAATTACAATGAATACCCTAGGTTGAGCATTCACTCTGTTATTTGCTTTACCCAGGTTGTGAAGGAGATCATTTGAGCATACTGATACATATATATTGTCATATAGATCCACATTATATTGGTCTATGGCTACGTTTTATCATATTGTAGCTCCATTGTGTATTGTTTGTGGCTATGATCATGTCATGTCATGGAGTTATGGATCCACATTGTATCACTAGTGGCCATATCCTTAGCCAGTATCACCATGGATTTGCAGTGTATTTATCGACGACCATAATTAGATTCATTTATACTCTAAGCATAGGTATTCCTACCTTGAGAATGGAACAAATATTAACATTGTTTGATGGTTGTTTACAGTTTCTACCAGGTTCTCCAGCTCCATACCCTTTCTTTGAAGAATCTACAAATCATTTTGACCATCATCTTTCATCTTCTGGATTCACACTTTAGGGGGAAATCTATTACACGTCAAATTCCTCACTTCGATGATGTCACATTCTCATTTTCGTAGGTGTGTGAGTGTTGCACATTTGTCGCAAGTGTCATAAGTGTCTCTTTCATGTCATGTATGTATTGCATCATGAATGACACCATGAAAACACTTGATACAAACTCTAAAACATGTTAGAAGATGAAGCCCCATCATTTGACAGTCAAAGAAAAGTGTTTTTCTATGATAATTGGTCATCTTGATCATTTTTAGAAGATCAGTTCTCCCATACTCATATGTAGGGAGTGTTAACATTCCTTTTATATCTAGAAGGAAGAGTTGTAGCACTTTCTTTCCCATTGTAAAGGAGCGTCGCTTGGTTGAGAAAATCCTGGGAAGAAATCCCCTTTTTATCCAAGGACAACTATAGATGACTCGAGTTGGTTTGGCTTGAATATAACCCTTAGGGTGCATCTAAGGGATATATCACAACTAATGGAGTCATATACTCAAATAATCCCAAATATAACCAAGGTGGTTGAGCCTCTCAAAGAATATAAATGCAGGCATTCTCATGGTGAACGGAGGAGGAAAATAATGAACAAAAGAATTGTCATTATGATCGTGAATCGTTTGAGCAAGGGGTTGGATGAGGAGGAGTTGGGGAGGTTGTTCCAACACCATCCATGACTATAATTATCTCTTTAAAGTTATCATCAATATACTTGGCCTATTCCCTTCAATCCTGTGTATTCTTGCATGTCCTTGTCGATCTTGGTAGATGAACTTATTTAATCTAAACTCGTAGAGTAGGAGTTATTTGTCTCTCTTTTTTATCCATTGTATTACATGTATCGAGTTGTGTTGAAGAGTTTGGATATCAAGCTCGAATTGGGATAAGTAAGGACTAACTATGGAATAAGGTGCATCCAACTTTCTTCCCTCTCTTTCTCTTTCTAATTAGTTAAACTGAATTCAAAGGGATGTTATTGTCCATTTTTATTTTTTTGTCATGGTATTAGGGTCCTCGAATCCAAGGGAGAATTCCCCTATCCGTAGGGGAATTATTCCATTACACCTCTATCTCCTCCCATTTAATACTCTCTCCCTCCTCCTCTCCCTCCTATCTCTCCCTCTTCCTCACACTTTTTCCCTCTCTCCCTTCCCACCTCTCTCTCTTTCCCCCAATCTCCCCCTACCCCCCTTCTCTCTCCCTCCTTCCCTCTCCCTTTATTCCACCACTTCCTCTCTCTCCCCCTCTCCATCCTTCCCACTCTCTCTATATCCTCACTCTCTCT
>SNQJ01S0005312.1:135120-148912 GCA_010110895.2 Picea sitchensis
TATCATCACCAGAGTGGCACATTAGCCTTGATTCCTTGAGTTAACTCCTCACTACTTTCTGTTCAGTCAGTTAACTGAAGACTAGTTGACTAGTTAACTCAACTAGGTGGCAGTTCACTCCTGTAACTACCTGAGAGACTAGAATAGGTGGAAGTTCACTCCTGTAACTGCCTGAGAGACTAGAATAGGTGGCATTTCACTCCCATAACTTCTGGTGTGTGTCCATATCACTATATACCACCACTACGGTGACTTGGTTCACCTCAAGTCGAACTCATTGAGTTATACAGATTATATCATGTGTAAATTATTCATTATTCACAATGGTTAATGAGAATTATTTCCATTCTTCCTCTCCTTCTTATTCTTTTTCCAATTCTCTCTAAAAGTGTGTGTATCATTGTTTATCTAGATCTATTATGTGTAGGTTCAACACATTTACAAAGTCCTCCTTTCCAAAATAATTATGTAAATGAGAATTATGGTGTATATTTTGAAGACGATAGAATTGATGTGATGATAAAGAAACATAGGTGTAAAGGGAATATTACCAAGAATTATTGTAGGATTCCATCATGCAATTTTATAGACAATACAATATTGGGAATCATGGAGTTCCTAAAAACCCTCCAAAAGGAAATCCTTCAAAAGGAAATCCTCCAAAGGGAAACCCCACCAAACAAGCTCAGAGTAACATACCCTCTTCAAGTCAACCCAAAAAGGATTATGCTGAAAAAGCTTCTACTATAAAGGATTCTACTACAAAGGGTATTGTGGACAAAGGAAAGTAGAAAGACAAGGCCCAGAAGAAAATATTGGAGCCAAGGAAAGAAATGGTCACCAAAGAGGTAGAGAAAACCTCATCCTCTTTTAATTTTGAAAGTGAGATGGCCAAGATCAAAATTTTTGTGCCATTCAATGAATTGATCAAGAAAAGGGAATATAGAAATCAAATCATAAAGATCCTTAAGATGGAACAAAATTATGATACCCTGAACATACAAGATGATCACCTATCCATCTTATTTGGACCAAGAGTAGAATACAATAGTGATAGTGAAGAAGTTCCCCCTTTCTATGTCATCTTGAAAACCCATGATATGAACCTACACAATGCCATGTTGGATTCAGGAGCATCTCATAACCTAATTCCCAAGGTGGTCATGGATAAAATTGTCCTAGACATCACAAGGCCTTACAATGACCTGTTCTCTTTTGATTCCATGAAGGTGAAGTGTCTAAGTCTTATCAAATATCTAGTGGTATCTTTGGCATAGATCCCAACAAAGAACATGGTTATGGATGTATTGGTTGTTGATATTCCTCCCAAGTTCGACATGTTGTTATCAAGGTGTTGGGATGCAAAATTAAAGGGAACCCCCTATCTTTGTTCAAGACAGAAGGTTGTACAAAGAGGTTTTTCTCAAATACATGGTCAGCAACAAATCACAGCTGAGTAATCATCCCATCTAATCTATGGAAACCGAGTTGGGATCTTCCATTTTCTTCAATGACCTATGTTTTGAAGAGAAGGAACCAACAATTGATATGGCTAACAAAGAGAGATATGATCAGCATATTGAGGAGTATTCAGAGAAGTAGGATAACGCAGAAGATAAAACATTGAAGATGAGTTTCGATGGAGATTCCTGTAGAGAGGGGGTAGGGGATGGTGTATGGATCAATCATCCCCAAGGACATTCAAAATTGTGTTCTTATAAACTTTTTTTTGAGTGCACGAATAACATGGTTGAATATGAAGAATTAATATTGGGTTTGAAGGTTTTGAAATAATTGGGTGCCAAAATAATTGTTGTACATGGATACTCTGAGATAATTATCAATCAAATAAAGGGAATATACCAAGAAAAACATCCCAGACTGAGGGATTATAGGAACCTAGTACTATACCTCCATGAAACATTTCCAGAGTATAATCTATCAACAATTCCAAGAGAACATAATTAGATTGTTGATGCCTTGGCTACTTCAGAAGCGGTTTTCAAAGTTCCCATCTTCCCTGAAAAAAAATACAAGGTTGAGGTCAAGTACAGACCAGCAATGCCAGATAATATTAAGTATTGTCAAGGTTTTGAAGATAACAAACAGATAGAAAGCTTCCTCAAGATGGAGAATGAATTTGAGAATCTAAACATTGATGAAGAGTATTGTGATGAAGAGGTAGATGTAGTTGATTTCACCGAGGCTGGGTACTTCAACAATCAGATTGCAGGAAGAGACATAGTTTAGCTAAAGAGAAACGCCATTCCAAAGGGTCTGGTCCCATTGGAGAAACTCTTTGATAATAATGATGTGTCCAAAAGTCCAAAAATTACAGTAAATGAAGGGGATGTAGAATATTGAAATATTGGGACTTAGGTGGACCCAAAGATCATTAAGATATCCAGAACACTCGACCCTAAAGTGAAGGAGAAATATAGTATATTAATGAAATATTTCCTTGATGATTTTGCCTAGAGCTATGATGATTTGAAATTTTATGACACTAGTATAATTCAACATGTTATCCCAATCAAAGAATATCATAAACCTTTCAAACAAAAATTAAGAAGGATAAATCCTTTACTACTGCCTTTGACTAAGAAATAAATAAAGAAGCTATTTGAAGCCAAGATCATAGTATCCCTAAGGTTTTCTAAATGGGTGGAAATTCTAGTGCCAATCAGAAAAAAGAATGGAGGAATCAAGTTGTGGGATTTCAGGAATTTAAACAGAGTATCTCTAAAGGAAAACTACCCACTTCCTAAGATGGATCACATTTTACAAAAAGTGGTGGGTTCTTAGAAAATGTCAATGTTGGACGGCTTCTCTGGATACAATCAGAGTCTGGTGCACCCTGATGACCAGGAAAAGGCAGCGTTCACAAATACATGGGGAACATTCATGTATGCCAAGATGTATTTTGGGCTCATGAATGTAGGGGAAACATTTCAAAGAGATATGGACATAGATTTTGTTGATGAAAAAGACAAATTCATTGTCATCTACCTTGATGATATCACTGTGTATTCTGTTTCAGATGAGGAACACCTCAAGCATCTAAAAATGGGCATTTCAAAAGTGTAGAAACTTTGAAATCTTGTTGAACCCTAAGAAGTCAAATTTCACCATGGAAGAAGGAAAGATACTGGGTCATATTATTTCAAAATAAGGGATAAAGGTGGATCCCAACAAAGTTGAGGGGATATTAAAAATTGGCATACCCAGAAGTAAAAAGGAGGTACATTCTTTCCTAGGAAAAGTGAACTTTTTGAGAAGGTTTGTCCCTAACTTGGATGAAATTATAAAGTATATTACCAACATGCTAAAGAAAGTAAATGAAATAAAGTGGACCCCTGATTCTAGAAAATCCTTTTAATACATTAAAGTGGCATTAACCAAGGCTCTAGTACTAGCCAGCCCAAACTTTGAAAACAACTTCATATTTTTCTCCTTTGCCTCAGAGCACACGATTGTTGGTGTTTTACTACATAAAGATGAGAATAATTTTGAGAATCCCATAGTATATTACAATAAGACATTGAGAGATTCCCCTTCAAAATATGATATCATGGAGAAGAAAGCATATGCACTAGTCAAGGCCTTGAAATAATTTAGCATTTACACCCTGCATTCCCATACTATTTCTTATGTACCTAGTAGCTCTGTGAAAGACATATTGACCGAACCAGATCCTGAAGGAAATAGAGGTAAATGGATAGTGGTACTATTGGAATATGACCTTGAAATCAATCCCACCAAGTTGATCAAGGGACAGAGGCTTGAAACGTTGATGGCACAGGCCAATTGTGAACTCCTAGGAATAAATTTCATTTCAAAACTGTCAGAGGGTGAATAAGAAGAGAGGACTCCTCAAGTATCCCATAAATTTCTTGAATCCACATGGTATGCAAGTATCATATATGTATTGAAAATATTTCATGCTCCTCCTGAATTTAGTAAAACAAAGGCCAGATTCTTGAAACCAAAGGCAACAAAGTTTTGTATAGTAAATCAATCTCTATATTGGAAATCTCCAAGGGGGATTTTATTGAGATGTTTTCTAGAAGAAGAAGAAAATACCATCAGAGAGTTCCATAAGGGTGATTGTGGGGGTCAAAATTATTGGAAGACCATAGTGCATAAGATTTTGAGGGTTGGGTTCTATTGGCCTAACATTTTTTCCGATGTCTATAAAGAGGTTTCAAAAATTCCATGAATGTCATATTTTTTATGGGAAAGGAAAATTACAGCCTCTGCCTTTGAAACCCATCTCTGTGGAAGCTCCTTTTAGACAATGGGGCCTTGATTTTATAGGGGAAATACATCCACAGTCCTCATCCCAACACAAGTGGATTCTAACAACAACAAATTATTTCACTAGTTGGATTGAGATAGTTCCCACATGCATGCAACATATGTCGGTATCATCCAGTTTTTAGAAGACAATATTTGGTCCAGGTTCGGATGCCCAGTCAAGATCATAACGAACAATGCAACAACTTTAAATTCCAAGAAAATAGAGAAATTTTGCAATGATTACAATATTACTCTTGGCCATTCTAAATATTACTACCCTCAAGGAAATGGTTTGGTCGAGTCCTCAAATAAAATCCTAGTCAGGATTATCAAGAAATTGTTGCAAGAAAATAAAAAGGCCCAGCACAAAAAGCTCATATATGCACTATGGGATGAAAAAATCACCCCAAATAGATATATAGCCACATCCCCTTTCCATATCATTTATGGTACATAGGAAATATCTCCTACTACATTGGGAATGCTAGTGATGAGGCTATTACAGGAGCAGGATGCAGAAACAGATGCCACTCGAAGAAGAAAGGATGAACTAATCAATGTCCAACAAACCAGGGAAAAATATTTCAATAATGCTCAGTTGCACCAAGACAAGATCAAAGAGGCTTTCTAAAGGCATACCAAGGTGGATGAATTCAAACTGGGAGACTTGGTACTAATATGGGATGCCAGAAACGAAGATAAGGGAAAGCATAGGAAGTTTGACCATCTATGGTTGGGACCATTCAAGATCGCAGCATACCGTGGTAGTAACGCCTACATAATATAGGAGAGTAATGGAGACATTGTTGGGGGGGACCTATGAATGGAAGGTTCCTAAAAAATTGTATCCTTTAAACAATCATCACCCCTTCCATTCATTGTACATAATCATTTTCATGTTTTTATTTTCACATGAAGAGTTTGGAATAAAAGTAGGATAGTTGAATCCCAAGGTGAAGGCCTTGAACTATGTGGGTCGATTTTGAGTTTTTGAATAAAGGTTGGTGGATTTAGACTACAAAAATAAATCACATCCCAATGGGTAGGCACTCATTCTACATTTCTTTGCTACCTTGCAGGGAGGATATCATCCCCAGTTGGAGCCTATGTTGTCACCATAACAATTTTCTTTTTGATGGAATCTAGGTATTCAGATTTAGCGAGGGGCTATATCGATGTGGAGACATGATAGTTTGGAGGATAGGGTCACACATAATAGAGAAGGGATAAATATAGCGGAGGAGAAGAAGTTGATGGGACCCGACGAGCCACATATGTCAAACATCCCAAATCAATGGTCATAAACCTTATCGGGTGGGGAACTAGCCTAAAGTTTAATCATTGAGATCAGGCCAATAGAAATACCATGGCTTCAGATCGGAACCACGTGGCACCACTAGAGGCATATTGAGGAGAAAAGAGGTCTACCCCAAACCGTTTTTCCCCACCCCCGATATCAGAGAGCATATAAAACGAGGTCCCCCGGACATTATTTTATTATATTTCAAATCATTTGAACGTTTGAAAAGTGGTGCAAACACTTCATTCAAATTGAAGCTCAATAGTGACCCAGACTCATGCATTCTCCACTCATTCATAGGTATTTTTCATCATGACCATGAATCCTGTCATTTTATCCATAACAGAACAAGATCCTACCTCGAAAGAAGAAGCCCTAATTGACAGAGACTCTAATATATTTGACACAGAAATAAATCTCTCACCCATCTTCATATCCAGAGCCAATTTTTTAGATAATGTGGGGAACAAATACCTTTCCTAGAAGTAGTCCAAGCCTCCATAGTCCCTTACATCGTCTAAATCACATTCCCTTTCTTGGAATTTGTAAGCTGGTGTGTAGAAAAATACTCGCAGGAAGAAAAGGTTGGTTTAAATAAGTTAGGGTTAGAGGTCCTATGTAGAATAGATATCCCATCAATTCAACACACCCTCGGTACACCAAAATATCCCCCCATAATGTTTGAACCCTTCAAGGAGGAGAAGTTAATTACAGTCTATAGAGAATGTCCCCTTGAGGTCAAAACCCTATTTTTTTAGACCATTGTTAAACCTAAACATCATTCTGAGAGTCTGTCGTTGCCTATGAATGTAAGCGTCATGGTTATTGAGGTCTAGTGGGCCTGTTCCATACTCAGTCAGATTTTAGGTTTGCATAATGACAAATTTGTAGTAGAGGTCATGTTGAGTTTTCTTTTGACCTTTTTTCAGTGAGAGTCCAGTCAATCAGTCTGTATCAGTTTTCAAAATTTCATGGATGATAATGTATAGAAGAGACTAGTGAATTTCCAATCACCAAGGCACTTCGAGTATTACACACACTTGTTAAAAATGTTCCTAGAGACAAACATGCCATAGTTCCCTGAAGCTGCATTCATCTCGACTGAATGAAAAAGGATCACAATGATCATCGTTATAAATAAGATCATTTCCATAGTTTATAGCTTGATCTTCAACACTAACCTGCCAAGGGTTTTAGAAGAAATGAAAAGTTATTTGCAGCCCAATCCAGAGAACATATTAGGAGATTGGGTGTTGTTTATGCACTCTACTATAATTTGGGTATATGGTTATCAAGAGGAACCTTACCTTCTACCTTTTTTCCTGAATCCCATATTATTTTCCCTAGAGTTCATCAGGAAAAAAATCGTCTCAGAAACAAAACATTTTCTGAATATGCACAAAGTGTCTAAATTAATGTTTCCTTTCATAATAGGACCCTTTGTTGTAAATACTAGATCATGCTTGCCTCAAATCCAGGCCAAGCTCAAGGAGTTTGTATTTTCACAGTTACAAGGGAGAAAATATGATCCACACCAAGTCATATCTAAAAGAAGACTGATGAGGAAACAAGGCCCTTATGAACATAAATATGTTGAAGGTTTTGATAAACTGGAAAATCTGGAAACCTGTGCAGATATGGAAGTCATTTTTCAGCCCGATCAGACACAAAAAATAGAGTCAACCTCACAGCAGACCCAGACACAGAAAACTTCTCCAAGGATAATTATTAAATCTCCCAAGATGAGTGTTTATAGAAAAAGGAGCAGTTCAGAGGCCTTGGGCACTAGTGGTCAGCAAAATGTTCCCAAGAAAATGAAAATCACACAATCTCCACAGATAGTAAACCTGGAGGAAGAAGAACCTAATAATAAAATGAATATGGAAATGGTGGAGAGTGGGACTACAAAGGAAGAGTCTAGTATAGAAAGCATGCCATAGAGTGAAGCGATATCAAGGGATTTTAGAAACAAAAAACATGTCTTTAGTAAGATACCTGGGGAATTCTACCAATCCAAAGAAGATATAGAAAATCAATATGTTGTGAAAGGGAGCTTGTCCATGAGAGAAATAATAGATTTGATTCCCGAGGTAGAAAGCGTTTCTCACCATAAGTATTCCCTATTCTCAGTTAGGGATGTAGAAAGAAAGACACTCAATATAGACGTGGCAGATGAGGATAAAGTGTCTGAAATTAAGATGGATTATGAAAATATCAATGCTCCAGAGAAGTTGAAATTTCACACAAACACCAGTGACATGCTGTATTCAGACTACCTGATTTTTATTTTGAGGGTTGCAAGGATGACAACTCATACACTCAAGTTGGAAGGAAAATTGAGGGAAGACAAAGCATCCAGTAGAGCCTGAAAGAATCAAGTCAAAATATTAGAATCTGAAGGCCCTCAATGGGTAAAATCTTCCTTGGATGAGAAAGAAAATATGATTCAAAGCATGAAGAAGAGGCTAAAGATGTTTTCCATAGAGCATCCACAAACAACACAACTGACTACTCTAAAACAAGAAAAAGAGACATTTCGGCAAGAATCACTAAACTAAAAAGCCAAAGTATTGCAGGTGGAAAAGGAAAAGGACAATTAGTCACAAGGAAAGGTAGAGGAGTCAAATAGGGATGCAGTTGTACCTGGTACAACAGGAGCCGATTCAAACAATGAAGATATCGTCCAAGTTATCTCCCAAGTAAGCTTGAAGGCATGAGAAATCAAAAGCATTAAGGGGATCATAGAAACACTACAACAAGAAATGAAAATAAAGGATGAGAAGATGACTCAGTTCCAAAGGGAAAATCAATATTTGCAGGAAAGAGTAGACAAGTTGAAGACGAGGTTGAAAGGTAAGGAAATTTTGCAGGGAGCTAAACATGTAATCTGGGAATCCATTTCTACTGAAGTTGCTTAGTTCAAGGTGTACCTGAATTTCATAAATGATAAATATAGCATGGCTATAACTACCCGAGGCAGATATACTATTGTGAATCAGACACTGGCGAAAAATCCCTCAGAGTGGGCCTAAAGCACTATAAATTTGTTGAATTTCATTCTCACTGCTGAACTTCAAACCATTGGGGTCAAAGACAGGACTACATTGATCATTTGTTCCAGGAGGATCATTGCTAAGAAAACCGTTTTCAAGTCAGTTCAAACCAAATCCTTACAGATGGAGCAGAACATACAAGAATTCAAGGATCTATTTGAACAATTATTTATTAAAGGCCTCCCACCATTTTGGGATGGAAAAGGGAAATTACACGATCAAGAAGAATACAATTCTCTCCTATCCCAGTGCAGGATGGATCATTCCAAATTCGAAGGCTTAGTGGAAAACCTGAAAAGACCAAATCTGGTGGAATATTTGACCACATATTTTGAGATCTTAAATCAGTTCAAGAATTTAAATATCGGGCTACGAACTGTGAATTTTTCTACTTGCATCAATCTTGAAATCCTGATAAAGGAAATGATGGATTAAAAGATTCCTTTGAATTCTCATTAGAAAGAGATCATGCTGCTAGGAAAGACAAAATGTAGTTTTCTAGGAACCAACAAATATCCTCCAAGTGTCACCAGATTGGTGAGTTCAACAGAAGATTAAAGAAATACAAATGGTGAATACAAAAGGCGAGCAGTCGGAGAAATCAACCGTTAGTTTATGAAACATTTTTGTTAATCATTGTAAATCGGTTCACATGCCGAGACTGTCATTTGAAATTATTGTAATTAGTTTTAGAAGATGAAACATTTCAGTTCATCCATTGTAATTGAATTTTATAAGTACTAGAAGTTCTGAATGAATTAATGTTGGTAGAAGCGAAAGGGAACCTTTTTGTTGTTTCTGAACTCTATTGTAATTTTCTGGAGCTGAATTGAATACATGTGAAGAATCTTTTGAATTCTCTATGAAAATATTCTAATGGTGGTCATATGAGTTTTCTCTCCTTTCATTGTATGTATTTCCTGTGTTCTGTATTTCCATTTCCATTTTCTTCTATTTAAATTGGAGAGTTAAATTCCCAAAATTCATCTTATGATGCTCTCAGCTTAATCAATTTAAACTATGTGTTTCTTCTTAACTAATTCATAATTCATTTCAGTAATTCTCTGATGCATTTATTTGTTTTCTCCTTCTTCCTACACTTCGATTAAACTCAATTTGCATCTTATATTCATTTCCTCATTTAGCCTTTATTCTCTGGAGAGTTGTACTATGCAGTCATTGTTTTCATTCACTTTCAGAATTTTGACTCCATAGCCATAAGTGTCCCTCCCCTTCCTAGCCAACAAATTTATAAAAACGCCCAAAACAAACCAAATCTAGCCTCTAATTTCCAAATATACATCAAGTGACACAAGAGACCCCTCTCTTAGTTGAGAAGACTAGTGCCCAACTCTAAAGTAGGTTGAAACGATTACCTCTGTCATTTGTCTATCAGTCAGACAAAATTTACAGAGTGCTAACAGGATCAACCTAGGGCATCCATGTAGAGGAAGGCTCTACCACCTAATTACGACATGTGTAAAGAAACATAGAAGGTTTTGTGTCACACTTCAGTGGGATTGATCTTATGGCAAAAAAAAAAAGTCAACAATATAAAAAATGCAAGGTGGTGAGAACCTAACCTATATGAAAATGTCAAAAAACTACTTTTACCACATGATGATATGAGTGTAACCCGTCTCATGAAAATACCAAACCAAAATAAAAAGTATACTGGAAGGACCTAAATATCTCTCAAAAAGGAACTCAAGCACCCATCGATCCAAGAATAGGAAAAAAGAGGACCAAACTATGCCAAAAAGGTCCAAAAGGTCTCTAAATAGAGGTGGACAACTCATTTTAACCATTGCAAATTGGAAAATAACCAAAAATTCAAAAAAAACTCTTCTTCAAAACACGAATTCGAGGAACTATGGTGGACAAAAGATCCTCGTTTCTATCATACAAATGACCTTTTCTATCGTACAAATGACATTTTATATCGTTTCCATTCATTATATGTTTCTTAATTTATTGTTTGGAGGATGTGTTGCATAGTAAAAGGGTATGTCCTGTGTGTACACAAGATGTCCATGCTTAGCTTGCATATGTAAACAGGAAAAGTAACACTTATCCCATGTACATACACAATTTTCTTAAAGACATTTCACGTACATCTCTTTTTATTTTTCAAAAAATATGAAATAATGGGCTAACCTCACATTTTCGTTTTGCAATAGGATGTATGTTCATTGGAGAGAAAGGGGACATGAAGAGTTATATTTCTTGGTAGAGGAGGATCCAAGGGCTATTTCCGGACCTTGGAGACTAAACATTATGAAAGAGGACAACCTTGGAGTCTCCTTTAAGTTCTTTTCAGACTCTCTAAACATGAAAAACCATCGATTTTTCCTTCTATGGACTTGTTAAACTACACATTGAAGGGCCCATCTGGGAACGAACCCTTACTTATTCCAGTTCCTTAATCAAAGGAAGGGTAACTTACCGAAGGTGAGTTATATAGAGCATGTGTTATCCTCATCGAGCTCATTAAATTAAAAAGAGGCACTCATCTATCTAGATTGGTGAAAAAATTGAAGGAAGCGGGTCCAGTTTCTTTAGAAACTTTGTAAACAGCTCTTGCAGTCGCCCTTGAACATGAAACTTGTTTTAACCTCCATAATGAACACCTGGATAATCTGCTAAACCTCTGCACTAAAACAATCCTATGATACTTTCCACTCTTTTGAGTCATCAGAAAAATGTCAAAACACCCATTGCATTATGTTTTGTTCCATTTTGAGTTTTATGCTGCCAAGTCTTATGTCGTGCCTCAATTTTCAAGGGAAGTATCCATCTCGATAGTCAACCATCTATTAAATTAACAGTTTTTTTCTTCTCTGTGTCAGTCTATACTCATTTGATTCACCATATTAAAACACTTTTATGTGGTAGTTTCATGTCAATGATGGGGGATACGTCAAGGCCCTCCTTCGACAAGTCATTTCTTGTTGAATTCAACACATCATACGGGAATCAGACTTAGAAAACAATCAGTACCTTGGGACCTTCATGACTCAATTGCAGGCATCCTCGCTTCTAACAATATGATTACATCATAGACCTCTGGTCGAGTGATTCCACAAATTTTCAACCTGAACTCATTTATTCACATTCTCTATATGTACTAAGGTACCTTGGGAGTCATTGACATCATTGGTGATTTCCCTCACACTTGTTAACGGTATACATCAATGACCAGTAATCAAGTGGTTTCTACCATGTTCGAAATCAAATCATTTATTCACATGGATAGATTCATATCACATCAGAATTACAACGAAGACCCTAGGTTGATCATTCACTCTATTATTTGCTTTACCCAAGTTGTGAAGGAGATCATTTGAGCATATTGATACATATATATTGTCATATAGATCCACATTGTATTGGTTTGTGGATATGTTTTATCATATTGTAGCTCGATTGTGTATTGCTTGTGTATATGATCAAGTCATGTCATGGAGTTATGGATCCACATTATATCACTAGTGGCCATATCCTTAATCAGTATCACCATGAATTTGCAGTGTATTTATCGACGACCGTACTTAGAGTCATTTATACTCTAAGAATAGGTATTCCTACCTTGAGAATGGAAAAAATATTAACATTGTTTGATGGTTGTTTGCAGTTTCTACCAGTTTCTCCAGCTCCATACCCTTTCTTCGAAGAATCTACAAATCATTTTTACCATCATATTTCATCTTCTGGATTCACCCTTTAGGGGGGAATCTAATACATGTCAAATTCCTCACTTCGATAATGTCACATTCTCATTTTCGTGGGTGTGTGAGTGTTGAACATTTGTCGTAAGTGTCGTAAGTGTCTATTTCGCATCATGTAAGTATTTCATCATGAATGACACCATGAAAACACTTGATACGAACCCTAAAACATGTTAGAAGATGAAGCCCCATCATTTGACAGTCAAAGCAAAGTCTTTTTCTATGAGAATTGGTCATCTTGACAATTTTTAGAAGATCAGATCTCCCATACTCATATGTAGGGAGCGTTAGCGCTCCTTTTATATCTAGAAGGAAGCGTTGTAGCACTTTCTTTCCCGTTGTAAAGGAGCGTCGCTTGGTTGAGAAAATCCTGGGAAGAAATCCCCTTTTTCTCCAAGGACAACTATAGATGACTCGAGTTGGTTTATCTTGAATATAACCCTTAGGGTGCATCTAAGGGATATATCACAACTGATGGAGTCATATACTCAAATAATCCCAAATATAACCAAGGTGTTTGAGCCTCTCAAAGAATATAAATGGAGGCATTCTTATGGTGAACGGAGGAGGAAAATAATGAACAAAAGAATTGTCATTATGATCGTGAATCGTTCGAGTAAGGGGTTGGATGAGGAGGAGTTGGGGAGGTTGTTCCAACACCATCCATGACTATAATGATCTCTTTAAAGTTATCGTCAATATACTTGGCCTATTCCCTTCAATCCTGTGTATTCTTGCATGTCCTTGTCGATCTTGGTAGATGAATTTATTTAATTAAACTCATAGAGTAGGAGTTATTTGTCTCTCTTTTTTATCCATTGTATTACATGTATCAAGTTGTGTTGAAGAGTTTGGATATCAAGCTCGAATTGGGAGAAGTAAGGACTAACTACGGAATAAGGTGCATCCAAATTTCTTCCCTCTCTTTCTCTTTCTGATTAGTTAAACTGAATTCAAAGGGATGTTATTGTCCATTTTTATTTTTTTGTCTTGGTATTAGGGGCCTTGAATCCAAGGGAGAATTCCCTTATCCGTAGGGGAATTATTCCATTACACCTCTCTCTCCTCCCATTTAGTACACTCTCCCTCCTCCTCTTTCTCCCATCTCTCCCTCTTCCTCACACTTTTTCCCTCTCTCCCTTACCACCTCTCTCTCTTTCCCCCAATCTCCCCCTACCCCACCCCTCTCTCTCCCTCCTTCCCTCTCCCTTTATTCCCCCACTACCTCTCTCTCTCTCTCTCCATCCTTCCAACTCTCTCTATATCCTCACTCTCTCTACCTCTATCCCCCTCTCTCTCCTACCCATCTCTCTCCTTTCTCTCACTCTCCTTCCCTCTCTTCCCCTCTACCACTATCTTCCTATCTCCCTCCTTCCCCCCTCTCACTCTCTCCCCTATATCTCTCCCCTTCT
>SNQJ01S0005312.1:149323-184307 GCA_010110895.2 Picea sitchensis
AAGAGGGAAAACCTCATGGGAAACACCCCCCCCCCTCAAGGTACAATGTATGTAAAAAGAAGAACTACATTTGCTAGGCAACTATGTCCTTCACTCCAAGACGACCTTGCAGAGAATGGAATTTTTGCTCAGTGAAGGTCTTGGTGAAAATGTCTTCCATCTATTCTGCAGAAGGATAGAACTGTAAGTCAATGATACCCTTGTGTAATAAGTCCCGGATGTAGTTCATGTAGATCTCGATGTGCTTCATCCTCTACCTCTAAACTAGATCTTTGTAGAACTTCAAAGTGCTCTGGTTATCACACCAGATGATGATCGGTCGATGAAACTGAATGCCCAACTCAGTGAGAAAATGTTGTAGCCACATGGCATAAATGGTTATGTTAACTACCCATTTGTACTCTGCCTTGGTTGAAGATAGAAAAATGGCATCTTTATTCTTGCTCGACCAACAGATAGGCCCTAAACCAAGACTGAGTGAGTAACCAGATGTGGAATTGTGATCAATTCTATCACCAACCTAGTTAGAATCAGTAAACCCAATGATATATAATGTATATTCTACCACATAATTAATCCCAAAGGTGATGGTTCCCTGTACGTATCAAAGGATACACTTTGCAGCTTTCCAATGTAGCTCATGTGGCTCCTGCATGAACCCAGAAATTGCACAAATTGCATATGAGAGGTATGTTCTGGAGTGTGTGAGATACAAAAACATCCCCACTAGCTGTCTATATAGTTTTTTTTCAACCAGTGGAGTCTCCCCACCATCCTCAAGTTTGACTCCTGATAGGAAACGAGTCGAAGTAGACTTATAGTCTGTCATGTGAAATCTCTCAAGGAGATCTCATGCATGCTTGTCTTGAGACAGTTTGATGCTAGATGCATCCTGACTGATCTCAAGTCCAAGGAAGAAGTGTATTGGACCCATGCCCATCATCAAAAACATGTCATGAAGAATCCTCTTGACTGGAGCAATTGCTGAAGTTGAGCAACCGGTGATCAACAAATCATCGACATATAGAACTAAAAGTAGAAGTGAATCAACCGTACCGAGCATGTATACATTCGGGTCTGATTTACAACGTACAAATTTCTGTGAGAAAAGGTAGGAGTACATCTTGGCATACCATGCCCTCAGAGCTCGCTTGAGGCCATAAAGTGACTTCTTCAGTCGATAGACCAAAGACGAGTCTTTCATAAATCCCTGGGGCTGCTCCATGTAGATCTCCTTAGAGAGATCATTGATCCAGATTTTATGAGCAGAACGAAATGAATACCGATTATTAATAGTTTCTTAACAAAATATAATAGAGATACAGTAAAATTGGTTTTCTATTCAATAACAAAATAAGATGAAACTGGAAAATGTAGCGGAAACAAGCTTGTTGGAATGGTGGTGGCTTATCTCTGAGAAGAGATGTGATGGTAGCATGCATTTGCAAGAATAAGGTTACAATAAGACTTTGAAGGCCTTTTTACAATAATAAAGAATGCAAAAAACCTTAGACATCCAAAAACCTAACCCTAGGAGATGAAGCGCCAAAAGTCATGTGGGCCTCGTTTGGGTAAGTTAGTACATCAACTTCCTGTGGTCGTAACTTTTGCATACGATCTTCGTTTTAGGCGTGTGATAGACCATTAGAAAGGTATCATCGAGGATATTCATTTTGGGGTCTCAATCATGCCTTTTAATATCATTGAGGAGCTCTATCCTGAAAACCCTTCATTTAGGCCCTCAAAATGGCCCCGAAAGTTAAAATTGCTAAAAATAGTAAATTGCCAAAATTGTCAGAAAATTGTTTTGAGTTAGCTGGAAAAGGTGGGTGGCCACTGATATCCATATGGATCAATACTCCCTCCTTAGGAAAAAATGGTATTCAGGTCCCCCATCATATGAGGAAATTTCTACTGAATTTGGCCCCGGGTGAGCCACTTGCCTTGGTGCAGGAGCTGCCCTGCTTTGATGACTCGATAAAGCTGGATCCTTTGTTGTCGAGTTCCCTTGATCTGTCTGTCCAAAATATGATAATTAGATGAATGTTGTATGTAGTAGGGGTTGATATCTACTGGTGTGAGTTGTTCTTCTACTTCTGAGGTGTCCAATAATGGTGGGAAATATGGGCAAAGGAGATCCACGTTGAACACTGGGTGCAGGCCAAGGAAAGGAGGAATGTTGAGCTCAAAAGCATTATCCCCCATGGACTTTGTGATAGTGTACGGCCCATAACAGAGTGGGTGAAGCTTCTGATGGGGTCTTGTAAGGAGTTATTTTTGCAAGTGAAACCAAACTTTGTCACCCACCTGAAACTTATGCGGCACCTGATGTTGATCATGGCATTGTTTGTACTTGTCATTGGAATTCTATAGGATATCCTGAACCTATTGGTGGATGTGTTGGATCCTCTCAATGAACCAGGTGGATTTATTAGTTTTAGTTGGAGCAAGATATGAGTCGGTCGAGGTGACTGCAAGGGGAAGTGAAACATCTATGGGACCCAATGGTTGGAATCCCAACCCCACTTGAAAGGGGCTGTGGTCGGTTGAGCTATACAGGGCTCATTTGTAGCTATGTTGGACATAGGGAAGGATCTCATCCCATGTGCAAGGATGATTTGAATTACACATGCGAAGAATATGCACAATCATTCGATTTACAACCTCGGTTTGGCCATCTGTCTGGGGGTGGAAGGTCGTGGATTTGGTGAGCTTGGTGTCTAGCAGTGACCAGAAGCTCGACCATAATGTGCTCAGAAATGGACTATCCCGATCTGAGACAATGGTTTGTGGGGTTCCAAAATGTACCCAGACTCATTCAAAGAAGAGCTTGGCAGTGGCCTCTACTCTGATGCTGTTCTTGCAGGCAACTAGAATCGACATATTAGAAAGGCGATCAACAACCACAAAAACACAAGAATTTCCCCACTTGGTGGATGGGAGGACTGACATGTAGTCCATTGAGATGGATTCCCATGGCCTGTCGGGATTAGGAAGAGGGCTGTACAAGCCCTATTTCTTAGTGGTCGGTTTGGAAATAGCGTAGGCAGTGGAGGACCTAATATACTTGCCAACCTTCTGTCGAATTTTCGGCTAGTAGAAATGTTTTGTAGCATTTCCATTGTATTTTTGACACCAAAGTGTCCTTCCACCCAACTATAGTGGGCTTCCCGGATCAACTTCGCTCACTCACTTGATGGAACATAGATATGGCCCAGATGACACAACAACCCATCTTGAAGATGGAAATTATAAACAACTGCATTTGCACCCAACATTTGGTAGGTGGTGGTGAAGTTAGGGTCTATCTCATAGATTTGGGACCATCTAGATGTCCCATGGCCGCAAGAGTCTAGCACCGTGGTGAGTGTTGCGACTGGTGGTCTACTGAGGCAATCAACAACGTGATTGGTGATTTCTATTGTATACTTGATGTTGAGGTGGAATTGCTACAAGTATGTGGACCTCTTTTGATCGCGATCATTATGCAATTTTCCCTATGTCTGGATGAACTATAGTGTCTTATGATGAGTGTGGAGAACTGTCTCCTTCCCAAGAATGTAATGTCTCCACTTGCAGCATGCTTTCACAATGGAGTACATTTCTTTGTCATAAGTAGGGTACTTATAGATAGTATCTGATAGTGTCTCACTATGATAGGCCAGAGGGTGGCCGTGTTGAGTGAGAACGACACCCACAACATAGTCTGAAGCATCTGTCTCGATCTCAAAGGGATGTTGCGGGTCTGGTAGTGAAAGTACTAGGGTTGAGAACAAGCACTGCTTCAAATCATCGAATGCTTGTTGTTGGGACCAGCCCCATGAAAATTTAACCTTACCACCACCCCTTTTTATTTGGCTGAGGGCCCATGCAATATGGGAGAAACCCAACATGAACTTGCGGTAGAAATTGGCAAGGCCCAAGAAGCTCCAAAGCTCAGTGAGTGTTGTTGCGGCTGGACAGTCATGGATGACTTGGATCTTGGCTGGATCCACATGTATGCCATGCTAATCAATGATGTAGCTTAGGTAATGGACCCTGTTTATGCCGAAGGAGCATTTTTCCAGGTTGGCGTATAGCTTTTTCCGCTGTAGGGTGTGCAGAACCTACTGAATATGATGCAAGTGTTCGGCCCAAGTCTTGCTATAAATTAGAATGTCATCCAGATACACCACTACAAAAGTATTGGTGAATGGTCACAGGATATCGTCCATCGTCCTCATGAAAGTGGCTGGAGCATTTGTCAAACCAAAGGGCATGACCAACCATTCAAAAAGGATTTCCTTTGACTTGAAGGTAGTCTTCCATACATCTATCAATTCTATCTAGACCTAGTGGTAGCCAAACTTCAGATCAATATTACTGAAGTATTTGGCCCCCGTGAGTTGATCAAGGAGGTCATAAATTTGGGGAATCGAGTACCAGTTTCTGACAGTGATTTTATTCAGAGCCTGGTAATCAATACAGAGTCACCAGGTTCCATCTTTCTTCTGTACCAGCACAATTGGGCTCCCACAAGGTGATGAGTCGGGGTGTATGTTCCCCTTATGGAGAAGTTCTTATATCTATCGCTTGATCTCCTAATTCTCTAACAAAGAATGACGATATACTGGCCCATTAGGAAGTGGTGCGTCGGGGGTCAGATTGATGGGATGCTTGACCTGGCAGTGCAAAGGTACCCCTATAAGTGAGGAGAAGATATCTGAGTATTCTTCCGTGACCTTATCTACTTTCTTCTATTGTGTGGAGAGGTTGGCCATAGAGACCCTAGATGTGGCTGCGATATTTCGCTTATTCTAAGAGTGAATCACGAAGAAGAAAAACTTCCCCATCTGAGATATGACCTTCCTTCATTTCTTAGCAGAGCTCAAGGAAATAGCACTAGGTGGGACTGCCTCGGGTATCCTGTACAATTTCCTGTTCAAAGTAATAATAACACTACGAGGCCTAGACTCATATACAACATGATGTTTTTCGTAAATAAGGTTGGCCCAAAATAACATCACAAAATTTGAGAGGAGCAGTATCACACAATACCTCATCTTTGAAGGGCTTGATGTCATACGACAACCGAAACTATTGGCTGACGTGGAGATTACTTCCTTAGTGGAGCCATCCAATGGTGTAGGGTTGTGGGTGTGGCATTGTTAGTAGGGCCAACTGCTTGACAACCTTTGCTGAGATGAGGTTCTTCTAGCTATATCTATTAACGATGAAGTGCAATGGGGTACCTTTTACCCACATCTGTGAATGGAAGAGGCACTCTCCTTCTTCTGGCTCGTCTGGTTCACTAGGCTGGAGCTTGGTGGTAGCAATGGTGGCACTGGGTTCCATTTCAATGATTCGTCTTCCCCTTTCTAGTTCTATATTGAAGTCAAAATCCGCATTTGATTCATAGGATTTCACTTAGGCCACCAACAACTGCTTTGAGTGGCATTCAATAGTGTTATGCCAAGGGCTCTTATGGAAGTCGCTCCACTTCTCGGTATCTTTCTTTGTCTTTCTGATGTCCTTGTTTGCTTGCATCTTGGACTGGTTGTCCTAATACTGTCCATATTTTCTCTATCCTTTGTTTGGTGGGTTGGGACCACCCTTTCCTAGCTTCCCTTTTTCTCACAGAAAGTTTCCCACCAATCTTTGACATGGGGAATGGCTTTGAGGAGCAGAAAAGTAATCTTTTCTCTATTCGAAAAGTTATGGACAGGAAAATACCCTTCGAGTAGATTTAACCACTTGTCTACATCATATGTGTCTATCTGACCTTCAAATATAGAAATATCAAAGTTTATTTGTACCGTGAAGGGGGCGGTGCCTCCGTTTGAATAAGATGTGTTTCCTGTTGGTAGTCGTCGAAGGATTTGTGCGAAACTATCCATCATCTCGTTCCTTTGTTGCGTGAGGGCTTCCCCATTCAAAAATTTGAAAGGATCTCATGTCCCATCACCTTTATTTTCTCCTACCATGGGAGGTCGCTTGGGAGTGCGAGAGCTTCTGTCCTCAAGAGAAACAATCTCGAGACCCAACTCTTTGTACTCCGACCTCATTGGGGACATGCATTAAGATGACAAGGAGAAGATCACTCTGATACCATTGATCCAGATTTTATGAGAAGAATGAAATGAATACAGATTATTAATAGGTTCTTAACACAAAATAACAGAGATACAGTAAAACTGGTTTTCTATTCAATACTAAAATAAGCTGAAATTGTAAAATGTAGTGGAAACAAGCTTGCTAGAGTGGCGGCGGCTTATATCTGAGAAGAGATGTTACGACAACATGAATTTGAAAGAAGAAGGTTAAAATGAGGCTCTGAAGGCTCTTTTACAATAAGAAAGAATGTCAAAAACCCTATACATCCAAAAATCTAACCCTAGGAGATGAAGCACCAAAAGTCATGTGGACCCCGTTTGGGTAAGTTAGTACATCAACTTCTCGGGGTCGTAACTTTTGCATACAATCTCTGTTTTAGGCATGTGATAGCCTGTTTGAAAGGTATCATCAAGGAGATTAATTTTTGGGGATCAATAATGTATTTTTCCATCATTGAGGAGCTCAATCCAGAAAAAAAAATCATTTAGGCCCTCAAAATGGCCCTGTAAGTTAAAACTGCTAAAAATAGTAAATTGCCAAAATTGTTAGAAAATTGTTTTGAGCCAGTTGGAAAAGGTGGGTGGCCACCGATATACATATAGATAAATCACTATGAAGAGATGAATTCTTCACATCCATCTGATGGACTTCCCATCCCTTGGTTGTCGCAATGGCAAGTGCCAATCGTATGGAATCCATCTTCTCTACTAGAGCGAAGGTCTCATAATAGTGAATACCATGAACCTACTGAAATCCTTTGGCAACAAGCCTAGATTTGTATCTATTGATCGGTCCATCCACTGCACTCTTGGTCCTATAGACCCATATACATCTGACAAGTTTCCTCCCATAAGGAAGGGGAACCAGATCCCAAGTCTGGTTCTCGAGGAGGGATTTGTACTCCGCCTGCATGGCGGATTCCCAAAAGGGATTTCCAGTAGCCTCTCCATAAGACTATGGATAAGAAGAATGAACCAAGAAAATATGCCTAGAATGAAATGGTTTAGTGGAAGTGAGTGCAATAGGAGGCTCCTCGAAATCAGATCGATTCCTCCTAGTATCGGCTAGATCACCTATGAGATCCCCTACATTTTGAAGTGTAGTTTGTGCCCACTTGGGCCTCTTCTCTAGCTCTGCAACTGCATCTAGATGCTCTGACTCTACATCTAACTGTACTAACTCTAAATTTGAATCTGATTCCTTTAATTCCTCTGAATCAGAAATCTCGTTTGAAGAAGAGTCGACATGTGCATGCTCATCATCTCGGACAAGTGGAAGAGTAAAGGTGTCTACATGTGACTGTTGAGGTACATGCGAGACAATTTCCTCGAATTGGACACTATGCTCAATGATGAGTCAATCCGAGGAAATATCAATAGGATAATATCCCTTCACACCGTCAAGGTATCCAACAAAAATTCACTCAATGCTCTGTGGATCAAGTGCCTTCCTCTTTTCAAAGGGAATCCTAGCCCATGCACATGAACCAAAAATATGAAAGTGGGTCACTTTTGGTTTGAGGCCGCTCCAAGCCTCGTAGGGGGTCTTATCCTTGAAATATCTATGGGGAGATCTTCTCTGGATGTATGTGTGTTTCATAGTTAAGTGCTTCGGACCATAGTCATTGTGGTAGTGACTTTGCATGCAACATGCAAGATCCCATCTCATTTATAGATTGGTGTTTCCTCTCAGAAACTCCGTTTTGCTACGGATTTTAGGGAACTGTATGATGCAACTGAATCCCTACCTCATGGAAAAGATTGTGGATCTCATGATTCACATACTCTCCCCCATTATTAGTTCGAAGGACTTTGATCTTCTTTCCAAACCGTGTCTCAACCAAATATTTGAAATCTTTCAGGTGTTGAAAGACTTCTGATTTTTGCCTGAGAAAGTAGATCCAAGTAAAACGTGAGAAATCATCAACAAAAATGAGAACAAACCTCTCTTTGTTAATAAATGGATGTGGAAAAGGACCCATGAGGTCACTTTGGATCAGATCCAAAGGTGCGGAAGCTCGCTGAGACTTTCCTTTGTCCAATTTCTCTTGAGGGTGTTTCCCGAGAACACATCCCTCACATACTCCCTTGGAGAAATGGATGTATGGTAGACCATCAACTAATTTTTTCTTTCTAAGCTATTGCATGTATCTGAAATTCAAATGTCCAAAACTTTCATGCCATATCCTACTACTTTCATCAGCATGAGTAAGGAGTAAAGAAGAATCAGGTTTAATGAATTCAAAAAATGTATACAATCTAGAATGATGATTTACCTCACTGGTAGAAACCCTGGATTTGGTTTGCATGTCGTAGATGTACACAGAATTTGGTGTGAAGATGAATTTCTTTCCGGTGTCAAAATTTGTCATCTGATACATAGAGACAAGGTTGAAAGAAATCTTGGGAACATGCATAACGTTTTAAAAGCTTCTGTTGGTGAGTTCAATCCTTCCTTTGCTGGTGACTTCGACAGAAGAGTTGTCCCCATTAGAATAGGAGGACCTTTGCATGCATCCAATGAAGAATATACTACTTCTGAGGCAACCATGTGATGTGATTTTCCTGAGTCTACGATCCAAGCATCGAGAGAGGAGTTGATGGAAATCAAGGCATGGCTAGAATTGCCTTTCTTGGAATTCATTTCTTATGGATTCTTCTTCTTTGCACCCCCGGGGATGAGATCTCCAAGGTTTTTTTGCTGAAGTATCTAAGACATCATATCTATTTGTTTTTTCATGCATGTTGATTCCGAATGGAATCCTTTGTGATAGTATGTGCATTTCTCTCCTTTTCTTCCCTTTTCTCCTTTGGATCCAGAGGCATCGTTGAAGGGTTTTGTGTACCCTTCCTTCTTCGTATGTGCATGATATTTCCTCTTATCTTTATATTTATATTTCTTATATTTGTGTCTGCCATCATGCACAGTGAGTGCATGGGCTCTTGGGCCTTTGATTGCGCCCATGTTGATGAGCTCGGTTTTCTCTTGTGTGAGGGATTCAATAAAGTCCTCAAGATAAGGCATCTTGTAGGTGGCTCCAGAAGAAAATATGATAGTATGGAATGTAGATATGAATACAGAGAATTCAGGACCAATATTGGAGAGAATGATGAGGACCATTTGTTTCTCCTCCTTTTATTCATCAACCCCGCAAGATTTGAGTTGCGACAGTAAATCCTTGAATTTTGTAAAGAAATCTTGGATATTCTCAAAGCTTTTTGGATCCAATGTGAGCATATCCACCTCCAGCATCTATCCCCTCATCTCATCCTATTTGCTAAATATCCCTTCCAATATGGTCCATGCTTCATTGGGAGTCTTACATGAAGATATATGAAAAAGGAGATCAGGAGAAATAAGACTACAAATTGTTCCGAGTGCCTCATCCATGCGATTTAAGTACTTGGATTTTTCTGTGGCTGATGTCGGATCTATATATGTATTCATGGTTAATATATAGAACCCTCTGGATCAAATATGTATGGCTATTTTCTCCTTCCATGCAAAATAGTTGTAAAGTTTAAGAATGAATTATTTTTGGAATTCCATCTTTCTGCTGTCTTCAATCTTTTGTACCTGCAAAATATTTTTGGTGTAGCTTTTGCTTAGCAGTTCGTTGGCTTTGATACCATGTAAATGTGTTGAAACTAAATAGAATATATCTAGCTAAACAATGATACACATATTTTCAAAGAAAATTGGAAAAAGAAGAAGGAGAGAAAGAATGGAAAGAATTCTCATTAACCGTTGTGAATAATGAATAATTTACACATGATATACTCTATATAACTCAATGAGTTCGAATTGAGGTGAAAAAAGTCACCATAGTGGTGGTAAAGAGTGATATGGACACACACCAGTAGTTACGGGAGTGAACTACCACCTATTCTAGTCTCTCAGGCAGTTACAGGAGTGAACTGCCACCTAGTTGAGTTAACTAGTCATCTAGTCTTCAGTTAACTGACTGAACAGAAAGTAGTGAGGAGTTAACTCAAGGAATCAAGGCTAATGCGTCACTCTAGTGAGGATACCAAGGCAAGGTTGAATTATCATGGTGATTATCCCAATGTTGTATGGTGATGATCCCAATGCAACATCTAAACTCAAGTCAACTAGTCAAACTGAAGTGTGCACTGAAAGAGAATATTCTCCAGGTGGAATATTCTCTCCTAAAATATAGGAGACTGGATAATGACTAATTATGACTAATAAAAAAATATAAACCTTAGTAAAAAGAAATCCTAGGTGTGTGTGAAGTAACTCCAACAGAATCACTTGTTGTTCCCCCTGATTCCCTTGAGTTCTCTGATTTGCCTGATTACCTTGATTTCTCTGATCTCCTTGATTTGCTTGATTCCCCTGATTTCTTTGCTCCGTTTGTATGATTTGTGGGATTGTTGGTCTCATCGAATTTCTAGGTGGACCGTCATCCTGTTCTTTGGGGTTAGGACTACTATCTAAGGCCATTCTTTCCGTCATTCTCTCCATGGTTCTCATCATTTTTTCAAACATTTCTTCTGATGTTTGGGAGGTTGAAGGTTGTTCCTTATCTTGAGATTTATTCATGTCCCTTTAAGAGTTAGATTTTTTCTTTCCTGAAGATATTAGATTCACTTCGAATTATATGGCATGAGTCATCATATCCTCTAATGTAGAAGATCTTCGTTCTCTCAATAAAAAAGAAAAATAACTTTCAAAAGAATCAACATATCTGAGTTGAGCAACTTTAGGAGGGGGTTTTACCTCAACAGAAATCAAATTATATACCTTTACGAATCTGGCTGAAAAGTCTTGTACTGTTTCGTCAGGTGATCTCTTCATGTTGTTATACCATGTCAACAACTGAAGGGGATTTTTCTTGTCGCCCCATTTTGCAAGGAAGTTGGTTTCAAAGGCCTCAAAATCTACGATACTAGTTGCTAGAAGGGCTCTAAACCACTTCCTCACTTCCTCCGCAAGACTTTGTGCAAACAATCTCATTTTTACATCTTCAAAGTCCACTTCTTCTGAGTCTATAAAATTATTAAACCAATATAGTTTCTTCTTGGATGATATGATACCTTCAACATCATATTGTTTGATCCTTAGGTTATACTCTCGAGGTAAATCATGTAGTTGAGCAAGCAATACGAGAGGAGAAAATCTATCTTCCATGGTTGTTGTGAGGGGTCAGAGTGGCTGTTGGTTCAGAGTGTGGATCACTATAGGCTTGGAAGATGCAACTAAAACCAAATCTTGAAATCTTTTTTCGTCAAAGATGACCTTGCTCAAACGGGATTCAGATTTAGTTCTGAACATAATTTGTTTAATTTTCACGTCAAAATAAAGTTCTTCAATGCTCATCACTCCGTCCTTAGGTAAGGACAAACATCGGTCTAGATGAAACACTGGGTTTACTATATTTTTCGTTTCTTTTATGTACAAGAGTTTTAGGATCAAACACAGGGATTGTAGCTTTTGGGTCTGGGTTTCTCCTGGTCTGAATTCTCTTGGGAGCTAGGATTTCTAGCTCACAATGTTTGGTGCAAGTGGTTTCCTGGTAAGGGATTTTCCAGGGAAAAACTAATCTCGGCCAATAAGTTATTTGATCCACTACCACTCTCTGGGATCAAAACTAGAGCTTCAAGTGATTTTTCCCAGGGAATATTTAACTTTTGTTCCCTGACAATGAAAGTTATTAGAATCTGAAGGCTCCCAAGAGAATTCACACCAAACTTCTACTTCTGGAAGTTTCTTCCTATACAATGTTATTAGGTGGTTGGTAGAACTATATAAAGGGGTTCAAGTAATTTAATAAGATATGAAGATAAGTGTTGTATTTGGAGTTGAATCACATTAGGATATTTCCCCCTCGAAGAGGAAAGTGAACATGAGACGATCCATTCCATAATATGATCCATTATATGGTGTTGCCTGTTGGCCCTCGACCAAGTTTTGGAGAACCTTGGTTGTGTTTGACCATTTTTGAGACTTCGACAGGTTGTTCAAAGATGAAATGCCAAGCAAAGCGAAGATCGCAGGATCTCACCCCATTTTGCGGAATTTTTATGTTTAGGGTTTATGTAACAGGTATGGGATGTCGGTGAAACCCTGTGACCTGCCTTGGCCTATTCTATCTGAAGAGCTTACTAGCGATCAATTGGAAATCTAGGCGCACTACGCCATTCTGGATCGAGGCTACCTTATAGCCCCACTTCCCCTTCTCTACATCGTCATATTTGTCTTTTATTGTCTATGATAGGGCGTGATCTACATCCTTCCCTGGGTAAAAATATTTTGGGTCTGGTACATGCATTCTTAACTTAGTGATTCAGTGGATCAGTGTCATATCGACAGTGATGTGCTTATCCAACCATAAGTAACCTCCATGGAAGCACGACAATAGGATATTAATGCACATGTTAACCTCTTGATGTATTCCAAAGTGTGGTAACTTCATCACATTGAGGATCGTGGACCTCGCGATGTCCATGGTCCATGGATGGGGAATTATATTCGAATTCTTCCTCATTGTCTTGGTCAAATAATTATGTGGTCAAATAATTATGTGGTGTGAGAAATCTATAGTTTTTACGATCTACGAAGTTATAGTCGTTGATCTTCAACATCAGAATCCTCTCCAACTGTGGTTTGACTATGCGTATCCCCTTTGGGAGGTACATAGTGATCAATTCATAGTCGAAGTCCCTGGGGATGCTATCACGACTCACCACACCAACCAGAGGCGGTATGTAATTAGACAGGATTTATGGGATGAGCTTCGCATTTGATAAGTCATCACGATGCTTGCCATGTTTCTCAGCAGTAGTTCGGCTAGACCAACGCTACGCAGTCGATGGGGATGCTTCCAATCCTCACATTGATTAAGATTGTACAACTGCAGATAATGCCTTCTCAACAATGAGGTCTATTAGGATTTCTTGGATGGAATTTTCTACTACGCTAATGTCATCCAACATGCATGCTCGATATTAGATATATTAGTCTGGTGAACAAACAATGAAGGTAACAGAATGGGTGGCGATGTCTTAATAAGTACAACGTCGTAATATTCAGCTATTTGTGGGCTCGAATACTCATTGTTTTCAAAAGTGTTCTCAGTGAGATATTCGACGAGTTAAATGGATAACATCATCACTGGATCCTCCAATGGGTAGGAGTGGCTCAATCAATGTGATTCCATCTGTTATGGCACAGTCCCAATGGTTCAATGGCGAACGTTTTGGCAATAATTGTGTTTCTAGCCATTCTGGAGCATCGTTCTAACGGTCGAGAAGCCTCCAATGGTCATATTTATTCATCGTGGTGAAGTCCCAATATGTGTTGTCCTGCTATTCCAACAAGTTTCAAGTTTTGTAAATCTTCCTTCTGCGAGGTCCTCCCTGCGAATTCCTTTAATTTTTGTAACTTAGCTTTCTTTTTACTGAGATTTCTATCCTTCTTCCTTGTGATCAAGGTCTCTGGATTCCTTTTTCCATTATTGTTCTTATATGTTCTTAGCATAGTAACTTCGCACTGTTGAGGATATTTCACAAGGTTCAAGGGTAATACTTCTTCTCATTCTGGAGTAGGTGTTATACTTTCTTGTATGGATAGGTTCTTCAATTCTTCTTGTGTTCTTTCAACTTTGACATCCTGGTCTCTGGACCTAAGTTGATTCGACTTGTCCTCCTGCTCTTCTATTAAGTTTGTTATTCTCCTAGCCATGAAATCCCTTAATTCTTTCTTTTTATGTTCTAGAGCGTCCTCTTCTTCTTTCATTCCGGTCTGATCTTTCTCAACCCAGGTCGTTCCTAGAAAAAATGCAAAGGGGTCATTGTTCTCAACAAACTTAATGACCTCAAATTATTCTTATATCAATGCTAGATGAGAAATCATAGGTATATGGGTAAGTCTTGCACATAGGGTTATCATTTTTCCTTTAAACAATCATATTCCTCTCAATGAAGGAATCATAGCAGGCTTTCCTAATATTTCCCAAGTACTTTATGTCATGATATTTTTCTGTGTTTCTACATATAATACACAGTCGACATCGAAGTATCGTATTCTTGTTTCTATTCATTATTTCTCTTTTAAGATCTCTGATAAATTGGTGTCTCTGTGATCATTCAATATTTCTTTCATCTGCAATAATATAGCCTATGATTCGTTCTGGTCCTTTAGCATCTTCTTAGTCTCTTGGCCTTCCTCAAAGTTTTCTTGTCTCATATTCATCTTTTCAACTTTAGAAATCATCTTAGGGAAATCCAAAAGTTCATGTTCATTACATTTACAACAAAGGAAAATAGGACCTCTACCAGGGCATTCCTTAGCAAGATGTCCTGGTCTTCTACAACTATAACAAAGAGTCAATCCTCTCTTTATCTTGAATGATCCCCAACCTTTCCTGTACTATGTACTGGGATCACAGTGGTGGACCTGCAAAAAATTATTTCTAGGATCCTGCATCCACTATTAGTTCAACAATTCTTTCTATTCATAAGAATATAATATCTTTCACTATTTCTATCAGATCTATTCATATCATATCTTGTTTCTTATAGTTGTGCGCTAGTTTTCGAAGAGGGTACAAATCTATTAAACACACCTAGATCCATCTTTTTGTAAGAAAAATTTCCACTTATCTTACCTATATCAGAGCACAAATCTTTAAGATCTTATCTCTTTTCTTCAGATCAGACTTCTCTTCTTAGCACAAATCTTCACAAGTCTAGTAGATTATTGCGCACTAGGGAAACAAATATTCACACATAGATTTCTCTTTTCTTTAGTTCCCAATAATCATTGTTTCAAGTCCCGACAACGGAACCATTTTTTGGCACAAGGGTAGACCCAGGGTTTAGCACTTCAACAACAAACCAAAAAAACCCTAACTATCAGCCCTTTAGGCAACACCTGTGAAGAATATGAAGTCTCACTCGAGGTATAGGCAGGGGGGGTTGCAGGACTCAGATGTCTGTAACCTAGCTGGGAGACAGATATGTGATCACAATACTTAACAGAGCACTTAGCAGTTAACATTCATTAGTATTTAACCCTTATTCACATCACAAGTAAAACCACGATTACATAACAACGCAGTATTCAACAAGATCTAACACATACAAGAACTTAACACATAGAAATATATCAGATCTAGCATTCATTTACATCACTAATCATTAGAATTCATCCAGAATAAAGCAATAATCAATTAAATACATAAACATATGAATAACATAGCACAAAGCACCATAACGCATGATATATGTGATTCACCCCCAGGGTAGGGCTATGTCCACCAACTCTTCATATTATTTATTATCTTCTTTCAATCTTCTTACATGCACAAAGCCGCAAAACCAACTCTGCATGGGATAGGAGATCTATGTGCACCTCGTCAAATCCTCCTTCCCTGAATTAGGTCCAAGCATAGAGCCTCTACACAGTCACTTGTGCTTAGCTCTGCAAGTTATCGATATATAGTATGCATAAAGTCTATTACAATCACATAGATGGATTTATTCTCACTTAGCACCCTTAGATATACTAGATCTAGTATCCTTCTTACATCGCCTAGATATCTATTTATACATTAAAATAGGGGACTAAGATTGGGTAAACCCATGGGCCGACATCCCATACCCGTTACATAAACCCTAAACCCAAAAAGTCTTCAAAAGGGGTTGAGATCATGCAATCTTTGCTTCGCCTGGCATTTTGTCTTCGAACAACCTGTCGAAGTCTCAAAAATGGTCAAACACAACCAAGGTTATCCAAAACTTGGTCAAGGGCCAACATGAAACACCATGCAATGGATCATATTATGGAAGGGATCGCCTCATGTTCACTTGCCTCTTCGAGGGGGAAATATCCTAATACGATTCAACTCCAAATACAATACTTATATTCATATCTCATTACATTGCTTGAACCCCTTTATATAGTTCTACCAACCACCTAATAACATTGTATAGGAAGAAACTTCTAGAAGTAGAAGTTTGGTGTGAATTCTCTTGGGAGCCTTCAGATTCTAATCATATTATGGAAGGGATCATCTCATGTTCACTTGCCTCTTTGAGGGGGAAATATCCTAATGTGATTCAACTCCAAATACAATACTTATCTTCATATCTCATTACATTTCTTGAACCCCTTTATATAGTTCTACCAACCACCTATTAATATTGTATAGGAAGAAACTTCTAGAAGTAGAAGTTTGGTGTGAATTCTCTTGGGAGCCTTCAGATTCTAATCTTTTGACTTGAGTCTGCTAGGCTCTGATGGATTTTTTTTCTTGCCTCAATTGTCCTTCCAACTTGAGTATATGAGTTTTCATCCTTGCAACCCTCAAACTCACACTCAGGTAGTCTGAATACAACATGTCACTAGTGTTTATGTGAAATTTCACCTTGTCTGAGGAACTGATATTTTCATAATGCAACTTAATTTCAGAAATTTTATCCTCATCTTCCACCGCCATGTTCAGTTTATTTATTTCTACATCCTTGACTGAGAACAAGGAATACTTATGCTAAGAAACGCTTTCTACCTCAAGAATCAAATATCTTATTTCTCTCATAACCAAGCTCCCTTTCACAACATATTGATTTTCTAGATATTATTTGGATTGGTAGACTGCCCCAGGTGTCTTATTAAAGACATGTTTCTTGTTGCTAGAATCCCTTGAGATTCCTTCACTCTGTGGAATTTTTTTTGTACTAGCCTCTTCATTTTTAGTCCCACGCTCCACCATTTCCATATTCATTTGCTTGTTATGTTCTTCTTCCTCCTGGTTTGCTATCTGTGGAGATTGTATGATTTTCATTTTCTTGGGAACATTTTGCTGACCACTAGTGCCCAGAGCCTCTGAAATGGTACTTTTTCTATAAAAAAACATCTTGGGAGATTTAATAATCATCCTTGGAGGATTTTTATGTGTCTGGGTCTGCTGTGAGGTTGACTCTATTTGTTGTGTCTGATCAGGCTGCAAAATGACTTCCATATCTGCACAGGTTTCCATATTTTTCAGATTATCAAAGCCTTCAACATATTCATGTTCATAAGGGCCTTGTTTTCTCATCAGTCTTCTTTTAGATATGACCTAGTGTGGATCATATTTTCTCCCTTGTAAATGTGAAAATCCAAAATCCTTGAGCTTGGCCTGGATCTGAGGCAAGGAGGATCTAGTCTTTACAACAAAGGGTCCTATTATGAAGGGAAACTTTAAGTTAGATGCTTTGTGCATTTTCAGAAAATGTTCCATTTCTGACATGATTATTTGCCCGATGAACTCCAGTGCAAAGACTCTCGTAGTCAGGAAAACAGGTAGAAGGTAAGGTGCCTCTTGATAACCATATACCCAAATTAAATCAGAGTGCATGAACAACACCCAATATCCTACTTTGTTCTCTGGATTGGGCTGCAAATAACTTTTCATTTCTTCTAAAACCCTTGGCAGGTTGATGTTGAAGATCAAGCTATAAAATTTTGACATGATCTTATTTATAAAGATGAACACTATGTTCCTTTTTCATTCAGTCATGATGAATGCAGCTTCAGGGAAATCTGTCTTGTTTGTCTCTAGGAACAGTCTCAAAAAGTGTGTGTAGTACCTGAAGTGCCTTAGTGATTGGAAATTCACTAGTTTCTTGTGTACATTATTGGATATGAAATTTTCAAAACTGATACAGACTGATTGACTGGACTCACTAAAAAAATGTCAACAAAAAACCCAACATGACCTCTACTACAAATTTTTCATTATCTAAACCTAAAATCTGATTGGGTATGGAACATGCCCACTCAACCTCAATAACCATGATGCTTACATTCAAAGGAAACAACAGACTCTCAGAATGATGTTCGGGTTTATCAATGGTCTGCAAAATAGGGTTTTGACCTCGGGGGGACATTCTTTGTAGACTGTAATTAGCTTCTCTTCCTCGAAGGGTTCAGATGTTTTGGGGGGGTAATCTGGTGTACCGAGGGCATGCCAAATTGAAGGAATATCTACTTTGCATAGGACCTTTGACCCTCACTTATTTAAAACAACCTTTTCTACCTGTGAGTATTGTTCTGCAGACTAGCTTATGAATTATGGGAAAGGGATTGTGATTTCTATGGCGTAAGGGACTATGGATTCTTGTACCGCTTCAAGGAAAGGTATTTGTTTCCCCACATTATCTAACAAATTGGCTATGGATACGGATATGGGTGAAAGGGTTATTTTTGTGTCAAATATATCGAAGTCTCTGTAAATTAAGGCTTCTTCTTTCAAGGTGGGATCTTGTTCTCTTATGGATAAAATGACAAGATTCATGGCCATGATGAAAAATACTTGTGAATGAGTGGAGAATGCATGAGTCTGGGTCACTATTCATATTTAGTTCGAATTGAGTGTTTGCACCACTTTTCAAACGCTCAAATGATTTGAAATATCATAAAATAATGTCTGGGGGCCTTCCTTTTATACGCTCTCTGATATCGGGGGCAGGGAAAAATGGTTTGGGGTAGACCAGTTTTCGCCCTGATATGCCTCTAGTGGAACCACATGGTTGTGATCTAAAACAATGGTATTTCGATCAACCCACTCTCAATGATTAAACTTTGTGCTAGTTCCCCACCTGATAAGGTTTTTGACTATTGATTTGGGATGTTTGAGATCTATGGCCCATTGGGTCCCATCAACTTTCGCTCCTCCAAACTATCACGTCTCCACACTGATCTAGCCCCTCGCTAAATCCTGAGACTTGGATTCCATCAAAAAGAAAATTGTTATGGTGATAACAGATCCTTTGCTACATTTTGGAATCCATGTTGTGGGTTTTCTCCATAGGCTTGGGAGTCCTTTTAGTCCTGCCATGATCATATATCAAAGCCTCATTCTTCTTTATCTTTTTTGGCTCGTACCCAAGCGACTCCCTATGAGCATGGTTTGTTGTCCTTCAGGCTTGCTTAAACTTTGAAAACAACATCTAATGAGAGCTTATTTATGATTTTCGGTATCGTTTAGATTACTTAAGAAAAGAGCCCCCCTGGATTCTTATTTAAGCCCCCATGGATTACTTAAAAAAAAATGTCCACACTTCTTACCAACGAAAGTTCTCTAACACCACTTGTTGACTACCTGAATAGATATGCAAATATACTTCAGAAATAACCATGAATAAACCAAACCATTCACCAAATGTTGAATACACAATAGATCCACAAATAAATATAGAAGAAACCACACTTTTATTCTAAGAAAAACCTTGAGGTAGGGCAATGTTGTCACAAGGGAAGACCCAGGGTTCAACGCTTCAACAACGCACTAACAAAACCCTAACTACCTACCCTTTTGGCAACACCTGCGAAGAAGATGAAGTCTCACCTAAGGTAGAGGAAGGGGGAATTGCAGGACTCAAATGTATGCAACCTAGATGGGACACATATATGTGATCACAATACTTAACAAAGAACTTAGTAGTTAACATTCATTAAAATTTAACCCTTATTCACATCACAGGTAATTCCCTGATTACAGAACAACACAATATTCAACAAGATCTAACACATACAAGCACTTAACACATAGAAATAGATAAGATCTATCATTCATTTACATCACTAAGAATAAAAATTCGTCTAGAATAAAGCACTAATCAATTAAATACATAAATATATGAACAACATAGCACAAAGAACCATAAAACATGATATACGTGGTTCAACCCCAGCGTGGATCTATGTCCACCAAATCTTCGTCTTCTTTATTATGTTATTTCAATATTATTACATACACATAGCCAAAAAACCAACTCTACATGGGACAGGAGATCTGCGTGTACCTCATGAGATCCTCCTTCCCTGAGTTAGGTCCAAGGATAGAGTATCTACATAGTCATTTTTACTTATCTCTACAAGTTCTCATCATACAGTATGCATGAAGCCTCTTACAATCACATAGATCGATTTCTTAGAACTTAGCACCCTTATACATACTAGATATAGTCTCCTTATTACACCGCCTAGATATCTACTTATACATTACAATAGGGGCCTAAGCATGGGTAAACCCATGGGTCGACATCCCATATCCATTACATAAACCCTAAACCCAAAAATTCAACAAAAGGGGGTGATATCCTACAATCTCTGCTTTGTCTAGTGCTTCGTCTTCGACCAGCTTGTCGAAGTCTGTAATGTCCCCACTTTGGGACATCATCACAGTGCAGAGATTTATGATGACCAAAGTAGCCATATGGATGTTATAGCAAGTACATGGGTTAATGAGAGGCATTGTAGGGTCCATCTTTCATTTATCATCATATTCCATCATTATGAGCCATTCCGCACAGGTTGGCTTTGGTTCCATTGCATTCCGACGATTTCCATGATTTTGACTATTTTGAGCTATAAGTTAATTAAATTCACTGAAGAGGTCATTTTGGGCACATTACTTGGAGGAAACTCTCAATGTAATAGCTCATTGGAATCAAGAGAAGCAACACTACAGGATGGGATGGTGAGAAGTGACTTTCAGTGGCCAGGGAAGCCATAAGGAGAGATAAGGATCTTTTCAGAGGTAAAAAAGTCAATTAATTAATTAAATATTAATAAAATGAAATTCACTTTGGAGGGACATGGTGAGAAAATAGTATAAAGGAAAGGAAAGGGCCTCTACTCATGCATTCATGTATGATCATCCTTTGATATCTCACTTCCATATAGTGAGCCCAGCATTGGGGGTTTTGAGGGTTTTGACTTAACAAACCCTAAAGGATGATTTGGTGGTGAAACATTCCACCAAGATTGTCCCAAGCTTGGTCTCATAGATGCAATACACTCCCACACCATTCTAGTTCATATCTACATCAGTGCAGGAGGGTTCTACACCAGCCACAGGAAGAGGAAGAGAAGGAGGGTGCACCATTGGGGGTTTCCAGCAAGGGGGGTGCACCATTCTTTGAGAGAGGTTCATTGCAGGTGATTGGAAAGGCTTTTGGAGATACTATCACCTGGGTTTTCATTGCAGGGACTTTGACATAAGATCTAGTCTATTCAAGAGGATTTTCAAGTGTCATTTGATTTATTAGATGCATGGGACGAATTGGAGGAGAGGAGCAAACTTTAGAAATGCATTTCAGTGATTTTCTAGCTCAGATCTTCACCATTGTGCTTGGGATTTCACCGGGGAGGTAACCAAGGCCCAATCTATAATTTTGGAGAGTTTCAGGAGGTTTGGAGGCCTCATTTATCTTGACCAAATTCTCTATGGTTTCAGGCATCAACGGGGGGCGCACCATTCATTGGAGGAGTTTTAGATCCATAGGGCTTGAGAGGGATCTTGGAGATTCAGGCACCTGGGTTGTTCTTTCCATCACCCGATCTACTGTTTGGCATATTTCTTGAGGTGATTGGACATCTTTGATAGTTGGGCCGAATTATTGAGGAGCTTCAACATTCCAAGAGGGCATGGCATCTTCCAGTGGGGGTTTGACACTTCATACGGACTAGATCTACCTTGGTATTGTTCTTCATCTCTGATCCAGCCTTTGGAGGATTATTTTTTATTATCGGGAGCTTTTTGTAGCGGATTCTATTGTCTATCTTCTTATCCATCTATTGAGCATTCCAGATCGGCATCTTCATTGTACCAGGTTCTTCTATTTTATGAATAAAAGTAGATTTGAGATTTTTTGGATTGTCTATCATATTTCATATGGTTGAGGTATGTTCCATGGTTATATATTCTTTTTTATAGTTGCATACACACATATAAAAACATCAGTAAAACCCTGAGCATAATTGTAAGAAAATTGTTTGACAAAATACCACAACCACTAAAAGTTTTAAAAAGACACCAAAACTGTGATGATCTCGGCATAATGGCTTGGGATCAGTACAGTGGTATCAGAGCTTATATTCCTGCCATCTAGTGGGAATTAACACATGCATGTAGAGCCATAGAGGGGTCTTCCATAAGAGGAGATGTGTATTGTGGATTTTACTAGAGAGACTGTACGTAGTAGATGGGATTACTACTACGACCATAGTGAAGAATCTAGGGCCGTAATAACCATCCAAAAATATTTATCCTTGAAATATCCTAGGTGGAGAACAGATGAGATTGCATTCCAAGTCAAACAAGAAGAGGAATACATGGCCACAACAACTAGATGGAGGGAAGCATAGAGAAACCCCACACCCATTAGGAGCACACAACTTTGTTACAGTTGCAAGGTGCCTTGGGAACCATATCATAGGTGTAGGGGTAAGGGTAAGAAGCATATCATTGAGATGCACTATGACGGTGATGATGAGGTGTGTGAGGATGGAGTGATAGATACTCCTTTGGAGAAGTCTGATAATGATAGTGACTCTTGCACAGAGGCTAGTGATAGTGACTCTTGCACAGAGGTTGATGATTCTAGCACACTTGAGGAGGATAGTTTCCCTTGCACATTGGAGGGGCAGTTCGATGGATAGGATGATAGAACCAGTGTATCAACAGACATATCACAGACCATTGATGACCTTACAACTCAATAGAGTGGTGACCCTAGTGAGGATTCACACGTGTTAGCACCTAGATATGATGAGCTTCCTATGGTGGTCATGACACATCTGTCATCTTTTCAAGCATCCATGATAGCCACATCATAGGAAGATATTAGTGGCATGTCAGATCTTATTGAGGAGCCTTGTGTGAGGGATGCAAACCACATACATGTAGATCCACCGATCCAAGAGGAGATACAAGATGTACATACAATTGACCTTACCCATGCAGATCAACATGAGGAGATTGAGTCATGGTTTTTGGAGATTCCATTAAATGAGCATATTAGGGAGACTGATTGGTTGATGGAGCACTTACTTCGAGGATTGGTCTGTATTGATGAGGATACATGCTATATTGTTCAGGATGACAATAGAAAATCCTTGGACACATCTATATGGGATTCAGGCGCAGATGATAGTAGTAGGGTGAGTGCACAAAAGGATACATCTTATCATACATGATACAATGTGATTCAGAGGGATATACCACCTAGTGATGGGGTGCAGTGGCATACATGAGGACACAACAACAAAATATACAGTGGGTAGTTCATCTCGTTATCTTATGCAAAGAGTGTTTTTGGGGACTCCAGAGTTGATACTAGCAGGACTAACAGTAGTAGTGAGGGATATGAGGTGGCACCTCAACATGACCATGATCAAGAGCCACACCACTTAGAAGCACAGTTGAGAGTTAGTGAGGCTATGATCATGGTAGCCACCAGGTGCAATTATGACACACATGCATTAGTGGAAAATTATTGTTGGAGAGCATCAATGGCACATGGTAGTTCAGATGAGGGATTTTACATGGAGGAATTTCATACTCTCAAGGACAGAGCATCGATGATGAGGACCGACTACCAACAATTGTTGACTGAGAGGGACTACCTATTGAGGATTGGTGAGATGTATCATTAGGCTCTGAGGGAGAAGGAGTTGGAGGTAGACAGAATTAATCAGGAGTTGGAGAGCACTCGAGGATTCTTGAGAAGAATACAAACAACCCTTTAGGAACCATAGTCTAGCTTAAATGAGTCTCTTGAGGAGATTCGTCTGAGATCCACTCCATTTGTCTTAGTGGATACTCAGATGTATCAGTCAGTCACGTTGATAGAGGATGTTGGTGATCTAGCATAGGAGCACCAGTTGATGGAGGACACTTCCATTTGTGTTCCAAGAGAGGTTGAACTAGAAGTATGCCCAGGATCTACATTGCAACAGGAGTCTACCGAAGATGACATGAGTATTCCAGAGCATATAGTGGTGGCTAAAAAATCACAAGGGCATGCTGATATGTATGGTGGGATTCAAAGGGGTGTACTTCCTTGCAGGGAGGAGACACAGTTAGGGAAGCATGCAGATTCCACTACTTGGCGGAAGCACATAGTTACGAGCCCTCACCTTCACCATTTCAGTAGTAGCATGAGAGATGAGAGATGGAGGTTGGTTGACCAAAAGTTGGAGGAGTTACTTCAATTTGTACCTGATGATTGGAGTTTAGTGATGGCTACAGGTGAGAAGTTATCAAGGGTACACGTAGACGTGATTTTGGTCGAATCCTAGGGATTGTCCAAGCCAGGTGGTATTTTTCAACCCTACAGTTAGCTACAGATGTCTCTATTACCTTTTCTCGACACTTTTATCATGGAAAACAACATGAGGAGAGATAGACAATGGAAGAGGTCATGGGGAGTTCCTAGGTCGAGGCCACCTGAGATGAGTATCTTTATGGCATCCAACTGGATAGATATGGATCATCATATGTAGCAAATTGAGACTTAGTGTGTGATAGAGAGAATCATGGGCCAGTTGATAGAATATTGACATAGAGGGATTCTGACAGTGATTAGGCTCACACAAGAGAAGTTAGAGGAGATTGGAAGTGATAAACTTCAAATTTTTCCATGGGATCCGGGAGTTTGTTTTTTTAGCAGGATGTTCATGTTGACCCAGGTTACGCTAGAGAGCCACACACTCCACCTTGGTTTGGTTTGGAATGGGCCTGCAGGTACTTGTCCTGTGGGGTGTGACATTTTCTCCTGCTTGATCATCACGATAGGGTAGGGAGATGTTTGGACAGGTACTTCTTCTATAGAGTTGTCTTCATTGATACAGTTTTTGGACAACAGGTCCAATGGCCACAGGTATTTCAGACGGAGGACCCGGGAGAGGAGGATTCAGAATGTATGGAGGGAGTAGACAGTCATGGTCAGAGTAGTGTAGGGCCAACATGGTGATATTTGAAAAAGTTTAGTATGGGACCCAGGGATTGTAGGGATGGGCATTTCGATGGCTGATAGAGGCAAGTGGACCTTTGCAGGGGGAAGTTGTTCTAACTTTCCATTGAGCTTCAGTATTGAGAGGTGCGCATCGCTTGCAAGTGTCTCATGGAGGTCTTGGAGCACCTCATTCTTTCATCAACATGTGCAATTGATGGAGTCCATATGGATATTGGTAGAGACTTGGAGGATGGATTTATTCTGAGATGAGGCCATGTCTCATATGCAGGAGACTTCCAGAGTTGGTATATTTTAGGGTTATACTTCCCAGGGGATAACAGTTCATGACCTGATATGGGACCAAGGGGGAAGAGTGTATGAGTGTTCATCTTTGGATGGGTTCTACTGTGTATCCCATAGATGGACATGGGATCCTGGTATTTTATTTGAGGGGATTTGGTTATTTCTTGAGGACAAGCAATTTTCTAGCGGGGAGGACTATAATGTCCCCACTTTGGGAGATCATCACAGTGCAGAGGTTTATGATGACCAGAGTAGCCAGATGTATGTTATAGTGAGTACAGGGGTTATTGAGAGGCATTGTGGGGTCCAACTTCCATTTCTCATCATATTACATCATTATGAGACATTCCACATAGGTTGGATTTGGTTCCATTGAACTTCGACGATTTCCACGATTTTGACTATTTTGAGCTATAAGTTAATTGAATTCACTGAAGAGGTCATTTTGGGCACATTACTTGGAGGAACCTCTAAGTGTAATAGCTCATTGGAATTGAGAGAAGAAACAATATAGGATGGGATGGTGAGAAGTGACTTTCAATGGCCAGGAAATCCACACAGAGAGATAAGGATATTTTCAGAGGTAAAAAAGTTAATTAATTAATTAAAGTGATTTAATTAATTAATTAAATATTAATAAAATGAAAGTCACTTTGGAGGGAGAAGGTGAGAAAAAAGTATAAATGAAAGGCAAGGGCCTCTACTCATGCATTCATGTATGATCATCTTTTGATATTTGGCTTCTAGCTAGTGACCCCATCATTGGGGGTTTTGAGGGTTTTAACTTAACAAACCCTAAGGGATGATTCGGCGGTGAAGGATTCCACCTAGATTGTCCCAAGATTGGTCTCAGAGATGCAATATTCTCCCACACCATTCTAGTTCGGAAATACATCATTACAGGAGGGTTCTACACCAGCCACAGGCACAAGAAGAGAAGGAGGGCACACCATTAGGGGTTTCCACCAAGGGGGGTGCACCATTATTTGAGAGAGGTTCATTGTAGGTGATTGGTAGGGATATTGGAGATTCTATCACCTGGGTTTTCATTGCAGGGACCTAGACATCAGATCTAGTCCATTCAGGAGGCGTTTCAAGTGCCATTTGATTTATTAGATGCATGGGACGAATTGGAGGAGAGGAGAAAAATTTAGAAAGTGGTTTCGGTGATTTGCTAGCTCATATTTTCACCATTTCACTTGGGACTTCACCAGGGAAGTAACCAAGCCCTGATTTATAATTTTGGAGAGTTTCAAGAGCTTTGGAGGCCTCATTCATCATGAACAAATTATCTAGGGTTTCAGGCATCGACGACAAGTGCACCATTCATTGGAGGAGTTTTAGATCCATAGGGTTTGAGAGGGATATTGGAGATTCAGGCACCTTTGGAGGCTTATTTTGTATTATCGGGAGCTTTTTGTAGCAACTTCTATTGTCTATCTTCTTAGCCATTTGTTAAGCATTCCAGATCGACATCTTCATTGTAGCAGGTTCTTCTATTTTATGAATAAAAGTAGATTTGAGATGTTTTGGCTTGTTTATCATATTGCACATGGGTAAGGTATGTTCCATGGTTATATATTCTTGTTTATAGCTTCATACACAGATATAAACACATCAGTAAAACACTAAGAGTAACTGTAAGCAAAGTGTTTGACAAAAAACCACAACCACTAAATTTTTTAAAAAGACACCAAAACTGTGATGATCCTGGCATAATGGCTTGGGATCATTACAACATCCCAAAAATGGTCAAACACAACCAAGGCCCTCCAAAACATGGTTGAGGGCCAAAAGGCCCCCAACACTGACCTGTGACTCATCCTGAGTCACTCTAATCTGGGTAACTCTTCCTCGAAGGCCTCGAGATTGGATCGAGTTGTTGTAACCTACTTCTTTTCCAGAGCCTCCTATTCGGTGAACTCTTGAATAAATTTCTCAATCACTAGTTTTTCCAAGCATTGTTCTACCGTGGTGACTACTTATTCTATCTATGCACCTTGTCCTTCAATATCCTCAAAACGTGTGCAAGCTTCATCCTGCATTGGTTGGAGCCTCTGTGTCACTTCCATGACTTTACTTTGGATTCCATGGACCTGTTGATGAACCGTGCACTGTTTGTGTGACCTTTTCATCCTCTTGACCGGTGACAGTAGCTTTAACTGTTCTTTCACTATTGCTTCCTGTTGCTTTGCTTCCTAGAGTTGTGACTTCAATGTCCTTAGCTCAACATTCTCTACAAGGTGCTCGTAGGTCTGTGCACTTCAAATTTTGAGTTTCTTGCATTCCAAGGCCAATGCCTTGATTCTTTCAACTGTGGTATGGTCAGTTTCCTCTCTCTAATCCTGCACTTCTTGTGGATTTCTTGGCACGACTTGTAGTTCCAATTGTGTTATTCATTCTTGGAGCTTTTGAATGGCTTCAGAGAGCTTCCCCACCTAGATCTAAACAGTTTCTTCTTCCATATGTGCTAGGCCCGTCACAGAGAGAAGTGATCTGGTGACTTCTTCTTTAACTACCATATTCTCTATGAGAAACTATTCTTTCTCATTCTGGATCTGCGCTCTATCCTCTACACACTTCTCCTAGAGGTCATCTTTTTCTTGCTGTGCAATCTGACGTTTCTCTAAGGATCCTTCCTTTTCTTGATTTAGGGCCTCTGTGGTCTGTTATTTTTCCTCCTAGACATGATGAAGGCAAGCCTATGTCAAGTCTGCTAATATGCGTAGCTCGATAGGCTCATCTCCTACTTCCATGTCACCTACTGACAACAGTGAAATAGACACTGCGTGGCTCGAATAAAGAGCCTATTGTACCCCTTTGAGCTTGGCCTCGATCCTGTCAAACATTGTCTCATGTTTGACTTCACTTCACTGCAATATATCCTCTAAGGTATCTGATACAATGGTAATGATAAGGTCAATGCCATCCACAGTGAGCACAGTGTGGAATGGGGGTTTATTGGCTTTTGACTTCTTTTGTGATGAAGTTTTTGTCGAGGAACCCTTTCTTTTCTTGGATGTTTCAGTCTCTGTCAATGGATCCTTACGTGGTGTTACTTCACCCTTCTTCGTCTTGTCTTCTTCCCCTTCATCCTCTTATTTTTATACTTCATCACCTCCTCCCCCTTTAGGTGAATCTGGTGTATTTTCCTTTGATGCGCTGCTCAATTCATGTACCTCTTCCTTATTTTTCTTCCTCCTGTTGTTGGGTGAATCATATTCTTTGCGAGTGACAATAGGGATTTCTATGAGGTCGGGGTCGGAGAGTTCTACGTGGTCAAATAGGACAAGGAATTATGCAGGCCATTCCTTTGTTATTTCTTCCATGTCCTCCTCTATGATTTTGTAGTATGACTGGAGCTCTTCTTTGTGTTCGTCCCCACATGCAGTGATATAGATGAAGTGCATGTCTATGAAAAACTCCATAAGTGGCCTGAACCTATGCAGAGTGTTCAATGTCATGCAAGGGAAAGATTCAATGGCCCTATTCAACTGCATATAATAGGTGTGGAACACTACATTTGTCTGTCATTTCTTTTCCATGTCACTCGAGTACCATAGTGTAGTGAACTTCACAGCTAATGGTTCAGATGACTCAATTTCAGAGAAGGTCGCTCCTTCCAACATCTCCCAAGAGATGAAGGCAATGAGAATAAACAACCAACTGAAATGAAACTCATATCCCTGATCCTGAGCTTCGTGTAAGTCTTTCTCTAACTAGTTGACGAGGTATATCGCCCAGTTCATTTTCATTCCTTCAATGCATTTTCCTGCGAGGTCGACGACAAACCCTGTGACCTGTGTTGGCCTATTCTTCCTGATGAGATTACCAGCGATCAACTGGAAATCTAGGCACATTGCACCATTCCGTATGGAGACTACCTTATAGCCTCGCTTCCCCTTCTCCACATTTCCATATGTGTCTTTTATTGTCTGTGCTAGGGCACGATCTACAACCTTCCCTGGGTAAAAATATTGTGGGTCTAGTACATGCATGCTTAACCTAGCGATCCAATGGATCAACGTCAGATAGACAATGATGCACTTATCCAACCATAGGTAACCTCCATGGAAGCACTACAATAGGATATTAATGCACACGTTAACGTCTTGATGTATTCCAAAGTGTGGAAACTTAATCACATTGAGGATCATGGACCTCACGTTTTCCATGGTCTATGGATGGGGGATTATAATCGAATTCTTCCTCATTGTCTTGGTCAAATAATTATGCAGTGCGATCATTCTGTAGTTTTAATGATCTACCAAGTTATAGTCGTTTATCTTCAATGTCAGAATCCTCTCCAACTTTGGTTTGACTATGCGTATCCCATTCAGGAGGTACGCAGTGATCAATGTGTAGTCGAAGTCCCTCGGGACACTGTAACGACTCACCGTGCCATCCAGATGTAGTATGTAGTTGGGAAATATTGATGGGATGAGCTTCACATTTGATAAGTCATCATGATGCTTGCTACATTTCTCAGTAGCAGTTCAACTAGACCAACGTTGCACATTCAATGGGGATGCTTCCAATCCTCGCATTTATTAAGCTTGTATAGTTGTGGATAGTGACTTCTCAGCAATGAGGTCTATTAGGATTTCTTGGACGAAATTTTATACTACGCTAATGTCATCCAAAATGCACGCTCGAGATCAGATATATCAGTCTGGTGAACAAACAATGAAGGTAACTGAACGGGTGGTGATGTCTCAATAAGTACAACGTGGTAATATTCAACTCTCTGTGGACTCAAATAATCATTGTTTGCAAAAGTGTTCTCAGTGAGATATTCGACGAGTTAAATGGGTAACATCATAAAGGGATCCTCCAATGGGTAGGAGTGTCTCAATCAATGTGATTCCATCCATTATGGTGCAGTCCCAATGGTCCAATGGCGAACGTTCTAGCAATAACTATGTTTCTAGCCATTCTGGAGCATCATTCTAATGGCCGAGAAGCCTCTAACGGTCATATTTCTCTACCGTGTTGAAGTTCCAATCTGTGTTTTCCTACTATTCCGGAAAGGTTCAAGTTTTGTAAATCTTCCTTCTATGAGGTCCTCCCTGGGAATTCCTGTAATTTTTGAAACTTAGCTTTCTTTTTACTGAGATTTCTAGCCTTCTTCCCTATGATCTAGGTCTCTGGATTCCTCTTTCCATTATTGTTCTTATATGTTATTAGCATAGTAACTTCACACTATTGAGGATATTTCACAAGGTTCAAGGGAAATACTTCTTCTTGTTCGGGAGTAGGTGTTATACTTTCCTGTATGGATAGGTTCTTCAATTCTTCTTGTGTTATTTGAACTTCGACATCCCAGTCTCTGGCCCTAAGTTGCTTTGACTTGTCCTCCTACTCTTCTATTAAGTGTGTTATTCTCCTAGCCATGAAATCCCTTAATTCTTTATTTTTATGTTCTAGAGCTTCCTCTTCTTCTTTCCTTCGGGTCTGATCTTTCTCAACCCAGGTCTTTCCTAGAAAAAACGCAAAGGGGTCAATGTTCTCAACAAAATTAATGACCTCAAATTATTCTTATGTCGATGCTCCATGAGAAATCATAGGTACATGGGTAACTCTTCCACATAGGGTTATCATCTTTCCTTTAAATAATCATATTCCTCCCAATGAAGTTATCATAGTAGGCTTTCCTAATATTTCCCAAGTACTTTATGTCATGATATTTGTCTGTGTTTATACATCTAATACATAGTTGATGTTGAAGTCTCCTATTCTTGTTTCTATGCATTCTTTCTCTTTTAAGATCTCTGATAAACTAGTGTCTCTGTGATCATTCAATATTTCTTTCATCTGCAATAATATAGCCTCTGATTCTTTTTGGTCCTTTAGCATATTCTTAGTCTCTTGGCCTTCCTTAGAGTTTTCTTGTCTCATATTCATCCTTTCAACTTTAGAAATCATCTTAGGGAAATCCAAAACTTCATGGTCAATATATTTACAATAAAGGAAAATAAGACCTCTACTGGGGCATTCCTTAGCAGGATGTCATGGTATTCTACAACTATAACAAAGGGTCAATCCTCTCTTTATATTGAATGATCCCCAACCTTTCTTGTACTAGGCACTGGGATCACAGTGGTGGACTTGCAAAAAATTATTTCTAAGATCCTACATCCACTATTAGTTCAACAATTCTTTCTATGCATAAGAATATCATATATTTCACTATTTCTATCAGATCTATTCATATCATATCTTGTTTCTTATAGTTGTGCCCTAGTTTTCGAATTAGGACCAAATCTATTAAACATACCTAGATCCATCTTTTTGAAAGAAAAATTTCCACTTATCTTACCTTTATCAGAGCACAAATATTTAAGATCTTATCTCTTTTCTTCATATCAGAATTCTCTTCTTAGCACAGAGCTTCACAATTCTAGTAGAGTATTGCGCACTAGGGAAAAAAAATATTCGCACATAACTTTCTCTTTTCTTCAATTCCCAACAATCATTGTTTCAGGTCCCGACAATGGGACCATTTTTTGGCACAGGGGTAGACCCAGGGTTCAATGCTTCAACAACGAACCAAGAAAACCCTAACTATCGGCCCTTTCAACAACACCTACGAAGAATATGAAGTCTCACCCGAGGTATACACAGGGGGTTTGTAGGACTCAGATGTCTGTAACCTAGCTGGGAGACAGATATGTGATCACAATACTTAATAGAGCACTTAGCAGTTAACATTCATTAGTATCTAACTCTTATTCACATCATAGATAAAACCCCGATTACATAACAACGCAGTATTAAACAAGATCTAATGCATCCAAGAAATTAACACATAGAAATAGATCAGATCTAGCATTCATTTACATCACTAATCATTAACATTCATCTATAATAAAGAACTAATCAATTAAATACATAAACATATGAACAACATAGCACAAAGCACCATAACAAAGGATATATGTGATTCACCCCCAACGTGGGGCTATGTCCACCAACTCTTCGTATTCTTTATTATCTTCTTTCAATATTCTTACATGCATAGAGTCGCAAAACCAACTCTGCATGGGATAGGAGATCTATGTGCACCTCGTCAGATCCTCCTTCCCCGAATTATGTCCAAGCATAGAGCCTCTACACAGTCACTTGTTCTTAGCTGACACAAACCCCCAGACTCGCAGGTTGGGATCCACACAGGATATTTTATTTTCGGCCCCTTAGAGCTCGATTGGCTCTTTTATTTCCCTTTCAGGAAATCAACACCCACACCAAACCTTGAGGAAACTCCCCTTGTATTTTGGGATACCGGATTTTTCAATTTTGTGAATCTTGTGGTCGAGTGGCTTATCTCTTCGACCTCCAAAACCCGAAATACTAATACTTCNCCCTTTCCTGATGTCAATTTCATCTCTTTGTATTTCGTAAATTCAGGAGTTGTGATGACGTGCAACTCTGCTCTCGACACCTAGAGTCCCAAACTTCTGACTTCGGATTTACTGAAATGCAAATGTTCTGGTCCTTCCTCCCTCTTTAGGGTTTCGATATTTAAAACAACAAAATGTGCTTCCACTATGTCCTCGGGACTCTCAAACATCCGAACCCCGAAATGCCGAAATTACGTCTCCTGAATCTTTTCGGACTTTTGCGTACCGGGAGTTCGATATGCTAAGGATCGAATACTCTATCGCTTCCGTCTTCCGGTCTCCGAAGTCCTAAAATGATTAAATGGCACTTCTCCTTGCTTCTTTCATGAACCTTGACAGGAAGTCTCCTGTCCTTCAACGTGTCACCTTCTCTTTATTTCGAGTTTTGGGCTATCGGGAGTTTGGAACCCTCAAACCACCTTATGTCCTCATAATCCCCAATTTCCCAAATTCCGATTTCCCGAAACACTTATACTCTTCCCCACTCCTTCAGAATTCTCAACATTGATAAATTCAATGTGGAGTGTAGACCCTTGTCAACGGGAATACCAAAATATCGATTTCCGAAATGTCGATAATCCTTTATCGTGACTTCTGATTTCGGGTTTTCTCCTTACTTCCACACAGGAAAAACCTCCTTCTCACATTTTGGGGGTTTGATCAGCCAAGGATTTGGCTTACACTTCAGACTTTCAAACCCTAAAATGCTGAAATGATCTGACATCCCAATAAGTCAATATCAACGGCCACTTATCCAACTTTCATCTCCTGTAGAACCTACAGTTCTCGCTATTTTTGGACTTCTCCTTGGAGAACCTCGACCGTGCAAATTCCTTTTTCAAGATCCTCTTCTCTGAGTCACCTCAGTGATCCTCTTCAATTTGAATTGGCCTCTGCACGATGACCAAAACTCCTCTCCTTCTCTTCAACACTTGAAGAAGCTAACTCTCATGAGCTTTCTTTCACAAACTCAAATCTCCTAAGAGATTTATGAACACACTCCTTGCGACACTTCTTCAAATATTCCTAAATATTTGAATCTCTTAACTCTGTGCAACTTTGCAACAACAGTCCTTCAATCTCTCAACCTTAGTCTATGTGTTCTAAGGTCTCAACCAGCCTGTGCACACCTTGTATGGATTTTGTTCTTGTTTTTCACTTTAGTTGAAATGAGAACAATGGTATCCCTCATGAGCTTTCAGAGATGAACTCTGAACCCGTCAACGCACTCCTTGCAGACTCTTCACTGCACTCCTTGTAGGAAATCTGACTCAAGAAGAAAACAATTGAAACTCATTTCCTTACTCTTTTAGACTTCAAACACTTAACATGAAATCAGACATACATAGCATAAAATAAAATGTACAACATAAAGAGTAAAACAACCATAAGCATATCATTCAGTATGTATACACAGAAAGCATTATAACACCATGAGTTTGAATCAAAGCTTCATATATTAATTTCAGAACTTCTATACATGGATTCCTCTATACATCTCTCTGCTACAATTCTTCTCTATGCTCTATGATATTCTTGATAATCTTACAATGATACAAGATGAGGGTGTCTATATCCGTTTTCCCTCCAGCTCCTAAAACTGTCTAATCTAGAATTTAAATCTACCTACTTTCATTAACTATGCGTAAATGCCTCTAGACCTTATAGATGAGAGAGAATGACTCAAGATATGTTTACTATATGGAAGTACACCCTTCTTAACTATTACATTAAAGTTTTCGCATTCAAACTTTCAAAATATTGCAAACAATTTTTAACATGTGCCAAAAATGCGATGGCATTTGTCCCATGCTCACTTGCTGTTGGCGATGCTCCTGCATCATACTCCCTTGCTTGAAAATTTTCATGGACTTCTGTTCATGGCTTCTTGCACTGTCTGTCCATGCTTTTGAATTTCTACTTCATTCTCCCAGCTGGCATCTTCAATTGGATGTCCCTTCCACTTGACTAAGTATTCAAAATACTCTTTTCTCCTGGTCTTCTTGTTGACTCTCTTGTCAAGTATACTCTCCATCTATGGTTTTTCAGCTACAGGCATTTGTTTAGCCCACTGAACCTCTGTCTATCTATTGGGTATGTGTTATATTTTTCGCACCGGGATGACATATTTCTGGGATGACATATTACGAGGACGACATATTTTCGGGACGACATATTACTGGGACGACATATTTTCGGGACCACATGGTATTTAGGTGGTTTTTTGGCACATGGTTTTTTGTCGATGGTTTCTATTTCCGGTTAAGGAATTAGGGTTTTGGATTAATTCAGTTCATTGGGTTAGGGTTTTGGATGCCGCTGGCTCCTATATGTATATTGTATTGTAAATAATGTAACACAATGTATGAATATAATATATGTTGGTTTTCCCGGTTTGGGTTTCCAGGTGAAAAATCTTTGTGTAATGTTTGTATT